>JAPMOQ010052475.1:0-12631 GCA_026543055.1 Argiope trifasciata
TCTAAATCTCAATAATTGTAATTCTATGATATGTACATATAAGTGAATCCCAAGTATTGGAAATATAGAGTAGGCAAACGAGTAGTGCATATACTATATTTTTAGCATTTATACGCAAAAGTGTAAAATCAATGTTGCTCTTTAATGCAATACTTCAAACAACCAGAAGAACTGGAACCATGCCGAAGAAGTCTTCCATGTCGTTTTCAAGTTAGATCTTTTACTGACCATTCCCCATAGCAAACGCTACAAATAAGTTCATCGAATAAGCATAGATAAGCTTCTATACCTAGGCAATGTTCAGACTTAGTAGTCAGCATTCTAAAGCTAGATAAAAGAAGAAAAAATAAATAAAACTTTTTTTATAGGAAAATATATTTTTATACTTATATCTAATTCGATTTTTATGCAAATCGTTTGATCATTTGTCAGTGGTATACTTTTGATTTCGTTCAAATAAATCCGGCTTCAAATTAATAAGAGCCTTTTAAACGACCCAGAAATGAAATTTATTTTCTCAGCCTGTATTCAAAGCTACAAGTATAGTTATGAAATGCAGTCTCTTTAAATAAATAATCCAAAATCCTTTGGTGCATCAAAAGGATCTATGAACGACATCTGCTTGTTACTTCAAAATTCCTTCTTTGTCGTCCGTTGCTTTCGGCCATCAAAAGACCAGCCGTTTTCTCTTTCTCCCTTTTTCTTTGAATTGCTGCGTGTTTGCAAGCTCTTTCAAGTCTTTTCTTGGTTCGCCTCCAGATTATTACCTCTAAAACGACGAGTGAGATTTCATTGTTTTTGCGGAGAAATCTTTTGATCTCAGATAGGTATTGATTTTTCTTATTCCCCTTCATTTATTTCTTTGTTTATTCATGTCAAAGCAGGCGGGTAATTCATGACCAGGCAGCTAAGCAGTGATTTCAGAAAAGAAAACGACTATTATTTCTATCTTTATTCCCTTTTTGTGTATAAAATTATATTCTTCCCTTGATTTTAAAGGCACTGAACTGTTTATCAAAATGAAACCCTTATATATCATTCAATTCTTCAAATTTCTCCATTTAAAATTTAATTCTTTAATATTTCTTCACTGCAGAAGATGGAAAAAGGGCTTTTCATCTGTTTAAAAAATGCATCTTAAAACTAAGGAATGCACTATAGTTGCATCTCTTGTAATTCTTGCACATTTCATTCATATACGTTAAAATAACTTATACTGATTTAGCCAAAAGCCTATTAAATAAATGTTTAAGGTGAATGAATTCTATTTAGAGGCAATAGAACACGAAAGAGAATAAACTGATGTAAGAGTAGAGTACTTAGTCAACTCATCCTAAGCGTATTTGCGATATTTTAAAAAGGAGCAATAATCAAGCAGGCATTTAAACAATTTATGCGTTTAACAAAGGCAAGTTTGAAAATATACAACAGATTTATAACATATATCCAATAAAAATGCACAAAAACAAGTTTAGAAAAAAAATATGATATGGATATGATTCTGGCCCAAGATTCTTACGCATGATAAACTTGGCTGAAGTCTAAGGTTAAGAATATAATTGTAATTTTGTTTAACAAAGTAATAACCACGTACAAAAAATAGAATAAGAAACGATGGAGGTTAAAATGAAATTTATTAATATCAACTATCATATAAAACGCTTCTTTTAAGAATAAAGTGATTTTGATATTTAGTTTTTGTCCAATTAAATAGGAAAAATCTTAAATATTTTAATTAAAATGTTCAAATTGTAATTAATTCAAGCAAAGCAATTTATTAAAACATTTCAGACTGTTAAATTATACCTACAAGTTCGTGCAATTTTTCGGGGAAGAAAATAAGCATGGGTATCGGAAAGGAAAGTAATAAGAGAAAGCGTTGCAGGCATAACATGTATAACAAATGAAAATATGTTAGGCGATGAAAGCAATTTTCTTCTTTTCTATTGGTTTTTGATCTAATGTAATTTTTCTAACTCTATTCCACATATATTTATGCGCACATTTTTATGCAACTATACAAATGTGATAATTTTCATATAATTATATCTAATAACTTTTTCATGCCTAAGACGCTCGGAATAATAGAACTGTTAAAAATTGGGGAGTTTTTGCTATTGTTCAAATTTTTATAATGATTAACATTTGTTACATTTAACAATGATATACAAAGCGATGGAATGGGAATCGGAACACGGCAAAGGTGGATAATGGATCAATCTGAAGAGTGCTATAATTTCAGATAGGTGTTTTTAAGGAGATATTTGATTTTATGTAGTGGAAAAAATACTAATTGAAATAGCTCTAAAACAAATTATTACACCAAATAGTAAACGTGATTCAGAAGGGTATGTAATCAGTAATGCTTATTTTTTTCTAGAGATACTTTTTGAAACTGATATTTTGCAAAACATGATTCGAATTTTCTTCATAAACAAATAAAAAATGTAATAAGATATTGTACGCATTTGGAACAAAATAATGGCTAAGATAATTTTACAAAATGAAAGGAGTTTGTAAAATTAATTGTAGCATGTAATGGATTTTCAAATTAACTAGAAGATCTACCGCCTAAGTGGAATCTTACCCTATTAACATATCAACTACAGAATGTTGCAGCAGAAAACACATAATTCATGAACACCGTCAATATACTTAAGAAATAGAAAAGATATAATTTTTAATGCACTTTACATACAAATGTATGGTAGAATTAACATCAAAGAATAAAAACTCGCAGCTGCGTGAACAAAGCAACTTCAAATCAAAATTTATCATTAACCAGAGGAAGTCTTTCTTAAACTTCCTCGTGTATAGTACACTTTTTTTCTTACAGACTGAAATTAAAATTTGTCACAACTACAATTACGGTCACAAAATCGCATATTAAATTTGATACGTAGGTGCGTTTTTGGTTATAGCTTTTACAGGCTCCAGAAAGTTCAGACCAGTAAACGTTCCTCCCCTTGTTGGATTTGATTCAAAATTTGATAGGAATCTGTAAAACAAAATCAATTTGAATCAAAATTCACTCCATTTCATTTTTTATCTATCGTATTAAATTATCCTCGAATAATCGGATATACAGTTTTTCTCGAAATAGATTTTGTTCCAAATTTTTTAGGAGTTTATAATTAGTTGTTAGGACCATACAAACAAATTTTCTTCCAGTTCAAAGTAGTTTTGATTTATGTTTATCATAGATATAGTCAGATATACCTTCCTAAATTTGAAAAACATATTTTTAGGACTATAAGGCGTTGAGACTCATCAAAATCTTGAGTTCGAAATTTTTGATCATAGTACTTTCTCTGAAGTTTGTGTACGATAGTAAACATAGATCAAAACAAATAATTCAGTAACAAAAAGAAATACAGTTTCAAAATGTAAGATTAAGAAGGTACCAAAAAAAACATTAGTAATGATTCGAATTTATCAGTGAGGGGGCAATATAATTTATCATTAAAATAAAAAGTAAAAATTCCAGACCACAGCTTATTGACTTTATTTGCAACTCAATATAAAATGAAAATAAAAATAAAAAGTGAAGTTTAATAAAAATTAGTCATGGAATCATAATGCTGAAATTTAACCACAAATTAATAAATAAGCCATTTTAAAAAATGAAAAAAAGCTGCTTGGTGCTGAAATAGACTTCATGATTTCAGTTTCGATAATGTCACAGATAAAAGTGGGGCAGGATGATTTGAAATCCCCCAGATAGACAGACGACTCTAGATGATTATATTAGATTTAATGAAAACACAATGTTAGTTATCTATTCAAATTTTAAGAATTTTGGAATGGATTGTTTTAGTAAACTAACCACGAGACTTTTATAATTAGACTTGTAGATAAAGCATTGTCTCCCATCTTCCCCTCAGGCTGTGCAGAGGAAAGTGACATAGAAACGGAAATAAAACAAAAATAATTTCAAACTGGTGCGTTGAATTAAACAATAGTACTTTTGATAACAAAATACTGTAGTTATTCAGTAGTAAAAGTTTTTACAAACATACTGGATTTCTGGACATAAAACTCTTTAAAAAAAAAAAAGTTCAAACTGTTCATTACCATTTTTTATACATGGCTGACTGTATATTCCTTAAAACTCTTTGAACATCATTAAATTATACTCTTCAACTAAATTAATGTACTTTTATTCAATTCGAAGATGAGTAAAAATAAAGTCAGGAAGTTGAAGGTATCAGAATTCAGATATATTTCTTACAGTGATCGAAACCCGATAATATCGAACGCGATTATTCTACTTTAAGAATTAATTTGAAGCATGGATGAATCCTTTTCTCCTGTGGAAATGCGAGATTGATCATCATAATTTAAGTATAAAAATTTCTTTTGTTTTAAGAGATTACCCATAGATCCGGAAAATCCTATCCGATTGCACTGAGCTGAGAAAAATAACAATAATATTAAAACACAATGATAAGTAACGGAAATAGAATTTGTGAGCCATGAGTAATTTTCAACTGTATCTCGCATGAGGCCTTTATTTTCGAGGAAAATTCTTTTATAATGTGTGATTTTAACTTTAGGAACTGTTTCAGCTACATTGTATTATTATCCTACTTTATGTTAATTTTGATGCGCTTAATTATTATATTTTTAAAGTTCAATTTAAAAAATATAATTTTTACAAATTAATTGAGGTGTTTTTTATTTTGTCTCTACATTTTCCTTTAAAAAATCTACAGAAATATATTAAATTAATCGCTATAAAATATTAAAAATATAGTAAAATATATTTAGTTTTATTATGAATTGTTAGAGAACTATCATTTATATGTAACAATTAATTACTAAGAAACATCACATGTATTGTTAGTAAATTTCTTTTTTGAAGAATGTATGCTGCTAATATTTTATTTGAATTGAATTTTGTCCGAGATTAAGGCAACAAATGGGCCTTTTGTGAGCACTGGTTTCGTTTACATGAAACATAAATAATATAAACATATATTACAAAAATAAAAGGAAAAATCTACAACTGATAAAATAGTTATTTTTAAATTTGTGCTTTCAATGAGGAAAATACTCAATGATTAGTAACGGTTTAAAAATTATAATATACGAATATAATGTTTAATGAATGCATGATTTACTTGCTGGATAGGAATATTAACCTTCATATTTTGTAGTTAAAAATCATTCTTATGATAATAGCATATATTACGATAAGGAAATGAAAGCACCTGGAATTTCAAAGTAAATGCAATTTTTTAAAATGAGATTGGAAAAATGGTTCGAAGGAAGAAGATGCCTTCAAACCATAGTTTAGACATCATTAAATGGCAGAATAATTCATCCTGTTAAAAAGTGTATTCAATGGGTATGTAATATATTTCAGTTAAAAATTATAAATTATGTTATATGATGAAACGATATGTGCCAAAGAGCATTCCGATACTTCATTTTGTCCATAATCAATAAAAGCCTTATTCAAAAAGAACTTATTCCCCTTGGAGCTTTATCCCCTTTAAAAATTGCATTTTCCAAAAGTTATTTATATATTTATACTTTAACGATGCGGAAATTCTTGCTCAATTTTTCGTTCTTTAAATTATTTTTAATCAGAAAATTCTGGACATAAAACTGCAGACGTATCAATTTAAAATAACCATAGACATTAAAAGAAAAGTTGGTTTTTCAACATAGGAGCTGTCTCAATACGAGAATCATAGCAAATAAGTCATTTTTCAATGTTTTCATTTATAAAAAGTTTTCGGATCATTCGTTAAAATATAATTGTGATGGAAAAATTAATGTTATCTTTTTTTCGTGCTGTTAGAAGCAATGGAATGTGATTAAATTTAAAATTATGAAATTGGAATGTGATTATGATTTTATTTGCTTATCAAGTTACTTATAAAGTATTACTTTAATTATTAGTTTTTGATACCGTTTGATATAAGCATTCTATATAAACTATCAATATCGGTAAAAGAAGTTTAAATTAAAGGGTCATTTTTTAAAGTAGTTGAAAATAAAAGACAGATACATATTTTCTGATCCATGCCTTTGTAAATGAAGGAAGCATGAGTAATATAATGGGTGTAAATGCCACATAAAATATTTTTAAAACTTAAGATCTTACAAATTCAAAAATTATTAAATAATAACAATTATTTTACAGAAATATTCGTAAGCCTTCGTTTAATTTTACGAAAGCTTTATTTTACTGACACTACATTACCCATTCACACGAAATTGTTTTGTATTTTATTTAATAACTAGCTGGTACTCAGTGCATTGCTGCCACAGAAGAAATAATTATGGAAATATTGTGTGAAATTTAAAATAACTCTTGTTTACTTAGGAATGATAGAAACAACATTAATTTTCGTATAAATGTTGTTTGTTCTGATAGAAATTGAATGATATATAAAAGGAGAAACCTAAATAATATTTTTTTCTATACTTTTTTTTTACTTTATTGTTTAAGAGCTTTTGGGTTTATAATATTTTTTTTGTTTTACCGTCTTCTGCAGAAACAAGTAAATTTAAATATTTTCTTTTAAAATTGATTAAACACAGAAAATATATCTATGTCATAAATTGGTTGGTATTGTTGAATTTTTAAGTCTTTAAAGTTAAAATGATGCAAAAATTTGTGGATTATTTCTATAAGAGGTAGCAAAAAAGTCTAAAATGTTATTAAATTTTTTGCTAAAATTTCAATCCTATAGAAATGATTCCCCTAAAACTTTCTCGCATACTTTATAATAATGTCGCAACCTCAGAGAACGACTTACATAGTATTAATGTAATGCAACTTCGAAATATTAACCTTTGTATGTATCTTTACAGAATTCAGAATCTTTACTGAAACTATTGTATCTTCTTGGAGATTTATTTTGCATTTAATCCTTGTATAATAGATGCGGTAAATAGATCCGAAATTTTTTTTATATATATCAGGTAATTTTATTATGCCTATGACCATCCCGTAAATACAAGTAATAAGTATTCAAAGTTTTATCGCAATTAGATGAGCGGCAAGGCAGCACATAAGAGGCATAAGACAAACATTCATTTTTATTAATAGGGATATACTTCAATAATTCGTGCATTGTAATAGTTTGTAAATTCGGGCTTAAGGCAGAATTTTGATTCTGTGTTGGATTCATTAATTAATGACTCTACAAATCATCTCTACAACTGCAATCAGCTCTCAAGCGTCTGAAACAAATTTCTTTTGGAAATTAGAATTTTTTTACAGTCTAATTACAATTTTTTCTTTTTAAATGTACTTTAATTTTAAGAAAAAATCTTAACCTAAAGCAAGGTTGTAAAACAACGTTGTGTTTTCTGTTCCATTTTAGCATGTTTTTTAGCATAGCAACACGCATGCTTTGTTTTCTTTTTCATTCTTTTTATTTCCACTGTAGAATCATTAAGGTAAATTAATATTCTCCCTTAAGACATTGAGAACTGCAGTTCTGAAAACTCCCATTCCCCGCCAAAATATTTCTAAACCTATGTGACGAAACAATAAAATCTGAAACAATTATGTCTCTTATCTTGATGATATCTTGCTCTTATGATCGGAATAAAATATGTGTGTCTGTTCAAAACGTTGAACTTGTAAATTAAAAAATTTATTTAAATGTAAAATATACCTTTAAGAGCTTTATAATAGTTTACTTTTTGAAAAGTTAAGATTGCAGATGAATGCTGCTAATAATGCAAATCTTTTAATATAAAAGTGTAATGTAAAAATGATTATAAAAGATTCAATATATTTATAAGTAAAAAAAATCATTCAATATATGACATTGACAATTCAGTTGTTTATAATATTAAAACTGCGTGTTCATAATTATAGTATGATACACGTATTTGAGTTTATTTAATTTGGGAAATTTGAATATGGGTTTCAAAAGGATTGTTACTTTAAAAAACTCACTTTGTTTGGATCAATACAAATACAGCCTCTAACATGAAAAAAGGTATTCCCCTTACTTAAAGAGAACATAATATAAAGCAACGTCAGTTGAACAACTATTGATATTTAATATATATTGTTCGACAATTAGTTTCAAAATAACGAAACGATAATATTTTTGAAGGAGCGTGCAATCACATTTTAAAATAAGTTGATATACAACTTCTCTTTTAAAAGTTTATACAATCAATTAAAAAAATTAATGTAATTTTATTCTAAATTTGACGAAGATTCCTAATTAATATGAACACTTGTGGCTATCACATACAAGGTTCAGCTAATTCAGTAATTGTTTCTTAATCTTTTCTTAGCACTACTGTTTGTTAAATCATATTGACCGAAAAATATACTAACAAATTAATTCATTCAAGTTAACAATTTATGCATTAAATGTACATTACAACTCTAATATTGTTAGGCAGGAATTTTTATAACCACGCGATCATAATTTATAAATTTTAGTATTTCAATAAGACAATTCAGATAAACATTTTTCACTACATTGATGTAAATTTAGAGCAGCTATCGATTTATTGAAGTATATTTTTTGAGGAAACGAAATTAACAAGAAATTGAATAAAGTTGTGGGAAAGAAATACAGAAGAATGTAAAGTCATTTATAAATAACATTTTTTTTTGTAATATCAATATCATGGAATTTTTTTTCAAAAGTTGCTTTTTCGATTTCATTAACAAATGCACATATTTAAGGACACAAATATGTACAGAAATATTGATAATATGAAACCGATGGGATTTATGAAAATATCTATTACATCAGAAATATATTTTAACCACCATTTATTTTAGCCTAATGATAACAGTGATTATTATCAAAATGAACAACTTATGATATATTATTAGATATTTCCTTTTTATTTGTTTATAGCATTATATATTTCACAGCATTTATATATTATTGTCTTAATTTTCAAATTTCTGACTGAAAAATTCATAAGAATATGAAGCTATTTAACCTTAAGAATTTTTATAATAACAAATTTTGTATTAACTCTATATAGGTTGAAAGTTCAATGTAAAATCTTTAAAAAATGAGTGAGAAATGGACTTTACAAAATAAACATTTCATAAATCCTGTGTTAACTAAAATATTATTGAGTCAATTTTTACTGTTAATCATTCGTCTTAGCATTACTTTCAAATATTAGAGATTTTTTAAAAATTAGAATCTAAAAACAAAGCTAAAGAATGCTTCATTCTGATAAATATTTTTCTTATAATTAATTATCCATAGAAGTAAGAGTTAACCTTTAAAAATTATATTTCCTTTCGTTTTTAACAATTGTTTTATTCGATTTAGCTGTACAATTACGAGTAGATTTCATGTGATACTAATGTTTACAAAGATAACAAGGCACTACATCAACATATTAGTAAAATGTTAGTTGGAAAAAATGAAGTATTGCAGGCCTAAGTTTGAACAAATGAACTGCTATAAAATTTTAAAAAAGAAAAAGAATTTTCCAGTATAGGCACAATAATGAAAGTTTTCCAGTTGTGTTTTTTTCTCCTCGATTACAAAAGTTCTTTCGGCCTGTGACAAGACGTCAGACCACCATTTCTTTTTTTAATCCGTTAATCGTTTTTTGGCTGCAAGAAAGCAGATCATTTTACTTCTGGACCTAAAATTTCTTACTTGACAATTAATATAAATGGCAGTTTTCTTTGCTTTAATACTATCTGTCTTTTCAAGTTATTGTGTCTGTTATTAGAGATTACAATCTAATCTATGATTCTTTAGATTTAATTCCAAAACATGACTAAACTTTGAAAAATTGGGATAATAAAATTCCTTCAGATTTTATTTTTAGATTTTATTTTCAGTTCGTTTCGAAATTTCTTTGAAAGAAGAGTTAAAATAATAATTCATAAATTCATTGCGATTTCAAAACATTGTTTTAGAAATTTTTCGTTTGTATTGTAGAAAGCACTCTATGAATTCCCAGGAGCCTTAACTTTCGCAGCAAAAAAAAATATGATTAGTGATAAGTCTTGTTTATTCTTTGATGATTTTTAATAGTTCCATTAATTCAGAATTATTTCTAAAGTACTATTATTATCTAAACATTTTATTTCTATCCAGAACATAGAATTTATGACAATTCTTATTTATTTTGATAATGAATACTTTTTTTTTTATTGAACGACTTGTTATTACTCTGCAACTGAATATTTTTCCCCTTCCCGGATACTGAAAATTCTTTCCTAAATTCCTTACTTCTAGAAGGTTCCAAAAGGAATTACTTTACAAAAACAATAAAATATATCATTTTGTATTCCTACTTTATCTATTTCATTAGTTTGGAAATTTCTCCAACAACTGAACAATTTTCTTAACAACTAAATTTATGCGAAGACTTAAGCCTAAGCGTTTTCTCAATTCTAAAAAGATAAAAATGTTAAATTAAGAAAATTTGAAATTAACAATCATGGATTCATTTGAATCTCTCTCTCAGTTTCACTTATGGATTTATATCTGCAAGCAGGCGTTATTTACAAGTGATCAAAGTCATACATTCGGAAAATAATTGAAATTTCTTTCTCAGTGTTGCAATTAAGACCGAAAAACCAAAGTCAGTAGGCTATCTTAACCTCATGCTCTAGAAAATAACACTCGCAATGAAATACTGAAGATTTAATATTTAAATCAGCAATTACATGAGTGTTTATTTAAATATAAATAGCACTTTAAAAACTTCCATATCTCAAATGTCCTTTCTGTTATTGTAAAGAACAAAATAACCCTAAGTTCAGAAATAGGATATAAGAGGGCTGATCCAAAAAATGTTTACAAGCAGCAGTATTTGGAAAGCAGAAATTGTGGATGGGAGTATTGTTCCTCAGAGTGGAGACAGATGGCTCTGGTTGTCTTACTCCGATCGATCGAGTAGACAGTATATATTCTGACACAGCGAAATCATCACGACTCGCTTCTCTCTGCGAGGCTGTCGTCTCCTAGAGAAGCGAGCCGTGATACAATTTCTAATGGCCAAGAATGAGTCCCTGTCGGGCATTCACAGACACATTCGTTGAAGTGTACATGGGAGAAGTAATGAGTAGACAAAAGGTGGGGAAAGATTGTCGTTCTTTTGAAGCTGGAAACGTTAAGGTGGAATGTCTGGAGCCCTCACTCCCCTATACAGTCCCAATTTTGCTCCAAATGAATATTTCCTGTTTACGGAATTTAAGGAAACACTTATACAAAATACGGTTAATATGAGACGGTCATGTTCAAAAAGGTGCCGAGAAATGACTCAATAGCCAGGGACCTGATTAGTATCCAAACGTGTTAAACAAATTGGTCCAGTGGTATGATAAAAACATCAACAGGTTTGATGATTATTTAGAGGAGTGACGGCCACATATCTCTTATTTACCATTTGTATCCTGGGTCTATTGTTAATAAAGCATTTTTCCTTTGCCTTGTAAACATTTTTATCACCCCTCGTATCATGTATTAGGATTATAAATTCAAAGCATAACATGTTGAAATTCTTTACAAATTTAATGCCCAGTTTATATTATATTGCAATTCAACTTCATTTCAATTGTTGATACTTCAACTTATTGATACCTTAAATCATATTTCAAATATTTGTACTTCCTGCTTTTCAACACCCTATTGTATAGCAACGGTGCAATTTTTGGAGATATCCAACATAAAGGGGAGAGAGAGTATAAATAAATGAGACGTTCATCAATTGACTAAGTTGCCATTTCAATTAATCCTGTTCTGTTTGATTTTAAGAATTAAATTGTGAAACATCATTAAAATACTGTTTGTAGCTCTTTGAGAACAAAAATCAATGAAACGAATAGATATTGATTTCTAATATAATAAACTTTCTAAAAGTTTGTTTGACAAAAACTCGTCTTTCTTTTTAAAAGGTTCAAGGCTATCGGTGGTAAATTGCAACATTAATGATAAAAAAAAGTTACTTGAAACATTTTAAAAAGGCATGTTGTTTGATTTACCGCTAAATTGGTAAATAATTATTGCCTTCTTGAATAAGAAATTCTCGTCAGAAATCGCCATATATTACAGTATTTGATTATATTTTAGACTTTAATTTTTGCAAATAATGAGAAGCATCCTTTAAACGTTTTCTATTATAAAAAAAACCAAGCTTAATACTAGTAAAGTTATTGCTTATTAAAGATAAATTTCGATCATATGATTTTCAATCACATAAGGTTTTTACCTTATTCATGTATTTTTTCCCATCATGGAACTCGAATTCAAGATTTATTTATCTCTGTTATCTTACAGTATGGATTTTTATCATCGCATAATCTTTTTTTTATCTTTGGAATCTTCAAATTGCGTTTGTATTTTTAAAGCCTTCGAAGTGTTAAAAGCTGCACTTTCGTAAAGTAGTTTCCAGTGAAACTCCATTTAACATAGCTTATTTTTCATTATAAAGAAGAAAAAAGTTTAAGGAAGAACGCTTTCTAAAAAGTAGGAAAGCTCTCTTTAACTTTATTATGATCGCAAATTCGTGCTCTGTATATATTTAACACTTCATTTCCTTTTCTGAAGCACTAGGTAAAATTGCTTTAAGACAAACTAATGCAGCGTTTCGTTGTCTTATTAAATGAATCCCATTTAAGGATTGACTATTTAAGAAAAATAGAAAAAAAATT
>JAPMOQ010052477.1:0-18728 GCA_026543055.1 Argiope trifasciata
CCAGAACAAAAAATTCACTATGAATTAGAATGTCTTTTTAGTTTCGTGTTGTAGCAATTGTATTGTATTGATTCAATACAATACAATATGTATTGTTTATCAGTATTCAGTAATGATTATTATCTCAATTTGCCTAGACCGTGTTTGTAAATTGATTAATTTAACATCGAATATACTATTGATCTGGGATTTTCCGATCTTCAAAAATATTTATTTATTGAGTATTCTCAATTTTAGATTCTCAGATGATTGTGTTAGTTTTGTTTAGTTTAGTTATATTAACGTCCCGTTTAAAGCAACACTTTTGCTATTTTGGGACGAACTTCGTAATTTTTGAACCAAGATCAGATGAGGAGGACGACACCTGAACTTGCACCCCCCTCTCCACACCACACTACACCATCGGGAAGACGTTTGGCCTGACAGATTGAACGTACAAGAGACCCCTCACACGATGGTTCTTCGGTGGATTCGAGTCTCGAACCGGAAACCCTCCGGTTCCGAATCCGAGACTTTACCACCAGGCAACCGCGACCCAGATGCTTGTGTTTCTTCGTTACAAAAAGTCACTAAATCTATGTCCACTGCTAGGCAAAACTCGATAAATACCTTTTATTAAAAGATTCGTAATGTTTAAAATTTCTAAAAGTTTACCTTATAGTCCCGAACTTTAGTTTATTGGTAAGCTGCTAAGACTTGATTTTTTTTCCTCATTTTGATTACAAAACGTTATTGCACAGTCAATTTAAATACACCAAGTATGTAAACTCACCCTTCTCAAAATTTACAAATAGAAATAAAAAGCAGCTCGTAATATTTGAAATCTTTTTAATCTTACTTTAAAGTTTCGAAATTTTTGTATGCTAGTAATCTGCTTCGATTGGCAGTTTTGTTTTGGCATCTTAGTTACGGAATGTTATTGCGCAGACAATTTAATTAAATAAAGTCTGTTAGAACATCCTTCATAAATCAAAAAAATTGAAATCAAAAGTGACTCGTGATAAGTGAAATTTCTACAAGCTTAACTTACAGTTTCGAAATTTTATTTTCTAGTAATACAATCTATTATGATTGGCACCTTTTTTTTTTGACGACTTGTTTTTTAAATATGATTACGTATACAATTTAAATAAAATATTGCTTTAAAGTCTTGAAAACCATTCTTCTTAAAATTTAGAAATAGAAATAAAAAGCGACTCGTGATGTTTGAAATTTTTACATGCTTGCCTTACAAATTCGAAATTTTTGTATTTTAGTGATCTACTACAATTGACACCTTTTTTTCGCACCTTGATTACGAAACATTTTTGAGCAGTCAATTTAAACACATAAATTCAACAAAATCCTTCTCCGTAAATTTTCAAATCGAAGTGAAAGCGACTCGTAATGGTTGAAATTTCTTCAATCTTACCTTACAATTTCCATTTTTGTATTCTAATAAGCTGCTTTGCTTGACCCCTTAATAACGAAATGTTATTGAGTAAACAAGTAAAATACATAAAGTCTATCAAATAATCCTATTTAAAATTGCATATCTAAGTAAAAGTTCCCATAATCCCATTTCTGTATTACAGTTCTGTGTCAGCTCAAGCTCTTTTATCCCTAAAACTAATAAATGAATAGTATTTGTATTATATTAATGGCATTTTCTTGATGGTTATGATTATTTGAGAAGCTATATTAGTTATGCTCAAAGAATTTTCGATATTGAAGAAAGATGTCATTGTCTTTGTCCCATGATATTAAATATTCTATGAGTCTTAATCTTAAAAAACAGAAAGAAAGCAGACACTATCATAATTGAAAATGTGTGAAAAATGTTGATATTACTTCGTATTTTTGATTCTCTTTCTTTCTATTTGGGATAGAAATTCTCAGATTTGCTTATACTTTAAAAAATTCAAAATCCAATTAATTCTATTTTTAAAAGCTGCAAATAAAACTTCTGAAAAACCTTTTATTTGCGATCATTTTGAATCAGAGAAAAGAGTGTTTTGTTCAAATTGGAGAAATGGAGATATTTCTTGTTGAGTTTTATAACTGAGGGGATATTTTTCAGATTTTATAATTGGATTTGAATTAAACTGATTTAAACAATATATTATTCACATAATTTGACAGAACTTTGAAAAATTAGTTTTAGAATAGAAATTACCTTAAAGAATTTAATAGATATGGGAAATGTAAAAATCCTCCAAGATATTATTATATGCCTGTTGAAATGAAATGCTAATATAAGAGTTAGCATTAGTAATTTAAAAAATGTTGATTTAGAATAATCGGTATGAAAAGATTGCACCAGTACAATTTCTTTTGAATCTAATGTATTTATAAATGTGGTAAAATTAGTTTTTACAAAATGTTATAAACGAACCATAAAATATTACTTTTTATTTTAATTATTTCTTCAATTTTGATTTTAATTTATAATTCGTTATTTTAAATATTCTGGTATCGTTACATTTTTTTTTTTTCAAATTACCTGTCAAGTTGTATCACATATAAGGGATCCAAATTTAATGAAATTAATCTATTTTCTGATGATTAAATATGGAAAATATTAAACCAGTGCATTGTCATCAAGATTATAAAAGTGAAGCATTAGTCCATTGGAAATTAGTAAATCATCAATTATAAAATTCTATCTTTGCAAGTTCGAAATTAACAAGTTAAAAATATTTAAAGATGGGATAAATATTTTAAAGTATTGAAATTTTTTTAATAAATTTTATTTATAAATGAAAATAATACATGAATATAATTGTATAGAGTTTAAAAGATAAAAGAAGAGGGATAACGAAATCAAGTTTTTCAACATAAATAATTGTGTGATTAATCTAACTTCGAACTATACATTGTCTTTTGCAATAGAGTAACTTCATTTTTTAAACTCCGTACATAAATTTTAAAGACAATCGACAAAAATTTTCTTCTTTAGTTTTCAGCAATTAAATAAAATCACGTGATTAAATATGAGATGTAATAAAGAAAATCATTAGAATTTCTTTGCAATAATGAAAACAATTATTAAAATTTATATCAAAAACTTTAAATATTATAAAACTTAGAAGAATATATTTGAGAACTAAATTGGTACCATTAAAAGGAAAATGTTCTGAACTTTAAAATAATATGAAATTTAGTTTACAACAATTCTGTTTCTAGCTATGGCGAGAAAAGGCAGAATTTTCGCTTAATTTTAATAACTTATTCTAATTAAAATATCTAAAAATTATTCGTGTGGCAGATTCATATCCTCTAAATTACATTCGTGCCTAGGCTCTAAATTTAACGGTCTGGCTTGCAGAACTCCAACCATGAACGCATGCACACGCGCGCGCACTCACACATTTAATATAGGGGGGGACAATGCCTTAGATCTCTACATTCTTAAATAAATATTCTAAATTAAAAAACCCTATACATATTGTTAATTTTTAAATTTTTTAAAAGAAGATTAAATAAAAAAGAGTGTACAGTACTTAGAAATAACATTTTATTCAAACATATAGCGTCCGTAAATAACTCAAGTTAGAAATAAAAATCTCAATACCCCGATTTTCAGCAATGAATTTAAAAAATTAATGCTAGTAAAAGCAATGGAAATTATTTGAATTTAAGTTCTCCTAATTAAGAAAAAAATATCCCGTTTATAATATTCATATAAATTACGGACCTCCTTCACCACATTGAATAAAATAATTTTTTCAACTTTTTAAATTACCGATCATTTTTAAATGAGTCGCAACACTCTTTCTATGGAGTATTAGATTTTGATATCTTAAAATAACGGTAAGATATCAAAATCTGATACTTCATAGAAAGAAATATGAAAATGTGTATTACTTTAGAAATGAATTGTATTTACTAAAAAAAATTGAAATTTAAAAATTATAAAATACATTAAATTGTTAGATTTAAATCTTTTTTTTTTTAAAGATTTTCTTTCGCATGGGACCGTTTCGTTAATTCCGAATCTGAGAATTTCGTGTTCTAGCCTTTCCCTTTGAAGGGAGACCTAACTAATTCAATATATTTTTCTAAAATCTTAACATAGCTTCATATAATCCTCGTCTCATTACATTCATGTTGGATCTGCTTTGAAAAATTATTGAATCGCATGTATACTTTCTATAATAATTTATTGTATTAATGGTGCGTAGGTTGTAGGAAATTTGAATATCACTAGAAAATGACGAGGAAATTTTATCGCAAAGTTAAATTTTATTCACGGTGAAAGAGAAAAAAGATTTTGCTATTCAGTTGGAAAATGGATTCTTATTTTGATATTTTTCAATCATTTATAGCATACTCTTAATACAAAAAAATAAAGATTTATTATAGAAATCTAAAAAATTTCCTTTATATTTTTAATATAATATTTTGCACTGTACTGTTAAGTGTTTACACGCATTTTTAATCGTTAAAGCTCCGAAAAGTAATTCGATGCATAAATATTTGCAGAATAAGAGAACTTATTTGTTGCTTCGAAAAATTAGTGTATAAAAATTTTTTAAAGTTCAATTTTCCTTGAAAATTAATCAACATATTTTTACCGCTCATAAGTATTTTTATTAGTCAAAGTTTAAGAACGTAATTAAATAAAACTACTGCCATTTAACACGAGTGAAGCTTTTTTGAACATATAAAAATGAAAATATTTAATTTCCTCCAAAAAAAATTACGTTCTATGAAAATAATTAGTGTGATGTGTCTTAGTATTACTTCCATCTTTTAAAACACATCTGCTTTCAATGATGTAATGCAAAATGTATAATAAACCAATGCTAGCAAAAATAGGTCAACCTTTTAAAAACGCACCTGCTTTTAAAAAAAGCAAATGCGTGTGTTATCTTACAGAATTTGAATAATTCATGCGTAAGCCCGTGATACAATGAACATTAGAGATATCAAAATCACAATAATTTTAAATAGAATCATGACATTGATATAATATTTTTATAAATACATTCGAACGTTTAATTTTATACTTTATGAAAATGATATCATGCGCAGATGAAAACTGAAACAATAATTGATGAATATGCATTTAAAAACTTACTGTTCCGAGGATTTCCAATTTATGGATTAACTTCTTATGACAAGTGGATTGTAATATGAGTATCATGGATGGAGATATGATTTTCATTTAAACTTTCCTTTAAAATCATCGCTTTGATCCTATTGTGTGTCTCACACAATCTGATCAGACTGACAATCAAAATCGGATGCTTCTTCTCCAAGAAATCAAATTAATTTGTCTGGCGAATGTAGATCTTTATACATTTTATGCAATTTAAAATTTAAAAAATTAAAATTTCCTCCAAGGATTATTCAAGAATCTGAGAAGAAAAGGTTTGAACTCACCAAAAAAGCAATTAATAAAAATAAATTAATGAAAGTGTTTTGATCCTTTTTATATTTGAAAGAAATATTTAAGGTATCCGATTACGTTCGAAGGAAAAAATTTGAAAAATTGTGTTTTTTTAAAAACTATTTAAAACTACGGTTTTTAGATGTATTCTAAATTATGATACAAAATACTATAAATACAACAAAATGATTTGAAAATATCATAGATTTTATAAAACAGGAAAATTTGTAGTAAATTCGAATGAAATTTAACCAAAACGGTTAACACTCTACGCAAAATGGTAATACAGCAATCCTATTTTTCTTTGAACACAAATTATAGAATATAACGATGAATGAAATGAACCAAAATCTAAGAAAAATCTTGAGATGTAAAGAAGTTATGGTTAAAAATATTATATATCCATTTTTTCCATAAATTCGGGCCGCGGTGGCCTGGTGGTAAGGTCTCGGCTTCGGAACCGGAGGGTTTCAGGTTCGAGACTCGATTCCACCGAAGATCCGTCGTGTGAGGGGGTCTCTTGCACGTTAAATCTGTCAGGCCAAAGTCCTGCCGCTGGTGTGGTGTGGTGTGGAGAGGGGGGTGCCACTTCAGTTGTCGTCCTCGTCATCTGACCGTGGTTCAAAATGACGAGGTCCGTCCCAAAATAGCCCTCGTGTTGCTTTAAACGGGACGTAAATATAACTGAACTGAACTGAACTTTTCCATAAATTCACAGCTTAATTTTTCTAAAAATAGCTAAAAATGAAAACGTATTTCACCTACAATAAAGCTTTTGGCTCATTTCATTCCCCTTATTGCTTAAAACACACGCTGAAAGTTTTATGTGAATACCTCCATTAGTTTTTGAGATATCATATGAACGTTGGAGAATTCTCATGAACATTAGTTTTGAGAAAATTGTGGTGAAAGAATAATTTTATCTGAAAAAATATGTTACCCTGGATGATAGGCCAGGCCTTCCTTTTTCTAGAAAAGATAAACTGTTTTGAAATGAAGAAAGCCTGAACTGCCAGAAATAAAAATATAAAAAGATTTGTTAATGTGGTTGATAACCAGTGTTTTCAACGAAGTCTGATACTTTAAATAATTCAATCATGATGGAATCTCAAAAAGTTGATAAAGAAAAACAATGTTAAAGAAATTTTGTTGAAAAGTTGAAATTTTAGTTTCAATATTTAGTATTTTTCGGAAAATTTGCCTAATTTGTAAAAATTGAGTAAATTATTCAGGTATAGAAAGCAAATATCTTTAAAAGATGTTTTTTTTCGATGGAACACATTTTTTTCGACAATCATTAGATACAACTGTCAATTACCATTGAAAATTATCCATAAGAACATAAAACATTAAATAAAAAAATTAGCAAATTAAATTTTAAAATAGAAACTTCAAGGCGAATTGTTTCTATTATGACGTCTTATGTGCATAAATTCCCCGGCTGTAAATTCAATAGATTTAAGTATGAATACGTCGCAGATACATATACCCATATACACTTCCTTATAAAGTTATAAACAGTATTTTATGTCTTCTTTTTATTCTGATAACAATTTGTTGCCGATAATCACATTACTTTCCTGCATAAATGCGTTCAAAACTCCAAAAAGCAATAGTATATCACATGGTCGGATATCTTCTCATTCGACATTTGTTTCCTGACTTGTTGCTAATGGTTAACAAATGTATTTTATCATTTTTTATACTTTTATGAATGCGCTACAATTCATTTTTTTAAAATATTTTTACGAATGTATTTTCTTTGTATTGTACATCTCTACGAATGTATTGTATTCACTTTTTATATTTTTACGAATGTATTTTATTCTTTTTGTGTATTTTTACAAATGTATTTTATTCATTTTTTATATTTTTACAAATGCATTTTATTATTAAAAAATATTTTTACGAATGTATTTTATGAACTATATATTTTTATAAAAGCATTTTCTGAAAATGTTTTTATGTATTATTATGAATAAATGTAATAAGTGTACTTTTTAAATAAATTTTTATGATTCCTAAAATGTGCTTCATTTGCTTTTATCTACCATTAAAAAGGATTCACCATTTTTTTAAAAAAGAACGTATTATAATTTTTTTAGACAGACTTGAAAAATCTCTGTTTTAGAAGTTTTTTGAGCTTCGAAAAATTGTGGTAATCGCTGATTTTTATCCCTCGCATGTTTTAAAGAAAATATGTTTTGAAAATTCTTCTTAATATTTTTACACTGGAATAATATATTTATAAATACTTTTTAGACTGAAAAATAATTCTTTCTGCATAAAAGGTTTTTTTCTTGTTTCCCAAATCTATTGAATTTCTAGAAAGTCGAAGCATTTTTCATTAATTTTAAGAACTAAAACCGAAATATATAGCTGTAACCAAGGCTAAAGTTTTTAATTGTTTTAATTTTTTTAAAGTTAAAACCACAAAAACAAGTTAGAAAACATATGTCGGCTGACGTATTTAAGCTTCTTCACTATTTGGTGATAAAAAATAATAATCTAAGCTAAAAATTTTTATTATGACTAGACTGAGTAAATAATTATTTTAGATTAAATTTCTGATTTTTTTCTTCTTCAAATTCAAATTAGTGTTTATAATATATATTCATTTTCTTTTTCGAAGCTAACAAGAAAATTAGCTCTTGGGATTGGGAAAACTAAAGAATTGTAGCTGAAAATAAATGAAATATTGCAGACTACATTAGATAAATAATATTTTCAATACTTTTAACGCTTCTGACGAGATAAATACAAATATCAATTTTTCTGGCTGTTGAATTCTATATAAATAAAAAATGAATATTTGTCTGTATGTCTCTTATGCCTTTCTAAACCATTCATCCGATTGCGTTGAAACTTGGTCAGCTTATTGTTTACACCTACGGGATGGTTATAGGAATAGTATAATTACCTAATTTTTTTAAAATTCGAATCTCAACCGCGTTTATTTACAAAGGATTAATCTCCAAATACCTCGCCTAGGTGACAATAGATTCTGTAGAAATGATAAATCCAAGTTAAAGGTTAATATTTTGTAGTCATAGTACGCAAATGTCATCCAAGTCAGAGGTAAAAATCTTATTACATATTATACGAGAAAGTTTTGGGGAAACCAATCCTAGGGGTTTTAAATTTTAATTAAATTTTAGCGTTTTTTGCAGTAACTACCAAAAATATTGCAAATAATGTTGCACTATCTTAATTTTCAATAATTATTTTTTCAACTGTATTGACGATTTTATGGTATAAATATATTTTCTATGTTTAATCAATTTTAAAAGAAAATCATTTAATCACATTTTCTAAAATTAAACTTGAGAATTCCGAACGAATATTGAACGAATCACGAGATACAATAAATAATTTCTTTCATCGCCATTCTGAAAGAACATCAAGTTGTACAATTCTGAAAGAATACACAAATCTAATAAAAAAAAATGAATATTTATTTGTTCGTAGTTTACATTCTGTTGTACCGTTCATCTTATTTCTATAAAGCATTGCCAAATTATTGATTGATTGCCACTTAATATTTTTTCGGCTTCAGCAACCAGCTGGGTACCAGCAAGTTCTTTATCTATACTTATAATAAAGCTCAATGTGTGTGTGTGTGTTGGCGCTCTACAGGCCAGACCGTTGGATCTACAGCTACCAAATTTGGTACATGTATACCTTGGAGGTCCGAAATGTGCACCTTGGAGCCCTTTTTTCGAATTTTTAATTAGAATTTGAATTAATTAAAATTTAAGCGAAATTTCGACGTTTTTCCGCTATAACTTCCGAAAATATGATCGCATAAGCATGATTTTTACATCAATTTAAAGATTAAAAAATTAGCCTTCTAATGGTATCAGTGTTTTAATGTATAACTTAAGCTTCTATTTTTAACGAATTTTTAAAGAAATATTTTAATCATGTTTTTTTAGCACGTGACTGGATAAAATAAAAGAATGCCGGAAGTTCAAATAAAAAAATTATCATCGCAAAAAAAATCTAAAGAAATGCAACTTTTAGTACGTGACTGGATAAAATAAAATAAATATAAAATGTGATATTTTCTTTAAAAAATAAATGAAAAGCAAAGGTTTCTACAATCGTTTGCAATATCTATATCAGTGATGGGGAAACTTTTTTTAAGATGGGCCATTTGCAATAACTAGACGATCGTAGCGGGCCAAAGAATAATGCTTAATCGTAAAAAACACACACAAAAACGCAATTGACAAAACCCTACTACTAACTAATGCTCTTGCGAGGGTGTTTGTTGAGGCAGTGGGAGTTTCGGGATTACACAAACAATTACTCGAGTCACAGCGGGTCGTTGCAGATGACTGACTAAGTCGCTAACTAACTGATCTTCGGGCAGCCTCGCTTGTATTTATACCTACCTACAAGGATTGTTCGTGAATTGGAGTTTTGCCGTTCTTTCGGAAAAACAGAACAATGAATCGAAAATGCGAGAGTATCTGGAAGTTCCGAGCGAAGAGGAGTCAGCTGTTTGGGTCGGATGGATTTGTCCAGAATACTATTGTGTTTTGAATATCGCCGCAGATAGTTTTTATGCGGGTTGTCACATTACGAAGTAAGAATGCGTTCAAACATTCTCATGACGGCACTCTTAAACGGGCAGGATTAAACCTTTCCGCAGGCCGGACTTGGCCCACGGGCCGTAGTTTCCCCATCACTGATCTATATCATTAACTCAATAAATCTTTATTTACGGTAAACCCGATTGAATTTAGACAGGATATGCATTGAAATCCCAACTTAATGGCATATTTATGTAATCGTTAGCAATATCTGTATCATTAATTTAATACTTTTTTTCCCTTTCTCGCTTTCTTTAAAAAAACATTTAATATTTTGACAACATCACCGAATTTTTCTTTTTAATATTTTGGAAGCATAACCGATGGTTAAAACTGACTGATTTAGAAAATTAAAGAATATTATTAAGAAAAGGTGTACTTTTAGAACTTTTCGTCCATCATCTTAAAGAAAATATTAATTTCAGGTCAATCACTGCCCGGAATTACTTCAAGGCTAATGAATATGTGGTTTAATTGAAAATTTTAGAACGCTTTACTCATGGCGAACCAGCTGGTCGCCAAAGGCGGCTAGTACAAAATAAATAAATAAAACAAATGAGAAAAAGTAAAGGTATTTTTCAGATATGTATTAAAATTTCTACCATCTACTGGCATAACAGACAAATTTTAGTCCGCAGAAACATATAATTGAATCTCCAAATGAAAGACGAGATTTTTCGCCGGTAGCATTGAAAGTGTAATAATAAATAAATATATAAATATCAAATTACACCAAAAGTAAAATCTAATCCCTCATTATTTTACATCAATTTGTCCTAAAGGGTTCATGCCTCAATAACACACAATGTAAAGAATTTTTTAAACACTGATTACCTTATTTAATGTAATGATGGGTTTTCATTAACATAAAGCTATTAATAAAAGCGCTTTAATTTAAATATAAGTCTTTTCCGCTGATATAGATGCTATCTGGCATCAAATGCTTTGAATAAATGAATTCCAATTTCTCTCTAGTTTGTATCATTCATTAATATTGAAAGGAATTTCCCCCGCCTCTTTTCCTCATTTTAATAACATGAAAAGTAAACTTCCGTTCCGATACACATTAGCATATATATGAGGACGTTTATCAGTTATTTTAATGTATTAATTCGCTAATTGGGGTATAATTTCGAAATTAAAAATGCAGATTTTGTAGGAGACGGATGGTAATTTTAGAGGATAATAAAAACTCTTGTTTCAACTATTTACTAATCTGGATGGTGGAAAAATATGTATTCTTTAGAGAGTATGTATTTTACAACTTTCATGCAAAACTCTGATCGAAAAGTTTCGAAATTTGGGAGTGAATTATCGATGAAAGGTTTCCTACTTCGACTTCTCTACAATCATGATTAAGAATTTAAAAATATGAAGTTTCGAATGAATTCATGTAAGTGGTGAAAAACAAGCAACGAAAAAGCCAGAAGGAGTAATCTATACAAAACTTTCCAGCATATTCACCTGTAAATTTGTTATGCCAGAGAACACCATACATGGTAGTAAGGTACGATAGTTATGGAATATTAACTTTTGTATTATTAACTTAACGTTATTATTAACTTCGTATGGAATATTAACTTTCTCTGACATGTATTAATAATGAAGACTATTGTTTCGACTATTTACTCAACTTGATGATGGAAAAATATGTATTCTTTAGAGAATATGTATTTTACAACTTTTATGTAAAATTTTATAGAAAAGTTTGAAAATTAGAGTGAATTATCTATTAAAGGTTTCCCAATTCTCCATAATCATGATTAATAATCTAAAAATGTGAAATTTCGAATGAATTCCTGCAATTGATGCAAAAAAAAAAAAAAAAAAAAAAAACCCAGAAAGAGTAGACTACACAAAACTTTCTAGTATATTTACCTATAAATTTGTCATGCCAGAAAACACCATACAGGGTAGTAAGTATAGAATATTAACTTTCCGAGCGAATTTAACCTTCTCACTGAATCTATCTTGAGATCCTTGGCGAATCATTTGGCGACTAACCTCTGACATGTATTAATAGTATACAAAGATGGAATTTGTGTTTAAGACATGTTAGTCTCGAAATTTCATTTCTAATTTGATATACTTGCCATTCCGCTCCGACGTTCTGGCTTTGGGGTAGGGCGTCTTCACCACGATCTGAACTTCCAGGGTTCGAGTCTTGGTTCGCACATGATTGTTCTTTCCCTTGTGTTTTGTGTGAGATGGGTGAATGAAGCCCCTTGTAAAAAGAGGTTGTGCAAGTGAATATGCGTGTGTATGTCATCATTTGAGTTGAAAGCAAAACTTCTGCCTTCGGTACTCAGGTGTCTTTGCCTTCAGAAGCTACTACATCCCTTTTGTATGTATTAACACGGACACGACATCATAATCTTTATAAAGTATTGCTTGTTTGAATTATCGCATTTATTTGTTTCTAAAATTACACAATAACAGCCAGCCAACAGATACCACTAACATTTTTACCACATTGTAGATGGTACATATATATACAGAAATTCATCCACGCAGATCTTTTTGTTTTGTAATAATCAATTTATTTTTTATTTAAACAAACGGAAACATAGACTTTTTCGGAACGGATTTTTTTTTATCAAGAAATGATAGAATTCCGCAAATTTGATGTAAAAGCCATGTATTAGATTTTAACTACTTAGATCAAAGGATTTTTGAGTTATCTTTATCACAATTTTATAATATATATATATATATATATATATATATATATATGAAGCAAATGACAAGTTTGAAGACATTGAAGAAGGCTTTTCCTTTTAAAGTTTGCTTTATTCTTCATCAGGAGGGTATATATATATATATATATATATATACTTAGAATAAAAACTTTAGAAATTAATTTTGATTTAAGTTAAATTTTAAAATATCATTACAAAAACACACACATGCGCACGCACACACATATATGTAATGATATTTTAAAATTTAATATAAATCCAGATTAATTTTTAAAGTTTTATCTTAATTTAGCTCTTATCAAAGTCATTCTAAATCCTGATCCGATTCCACGTAATTAATTCAAGAGCCGCTTTGTAAAATTGCAGAATCAGCTAAAAGTTGACTTTCACACGTTCCGCTTGAAAGGCTAGAAAAATGTCCAATAAGCACATTCTTTTTTATAGATCCCTGTTTTTTCCCTTCTTTGAAAGTTACATGTTCAGAAATCCGTATGAGAATCTCAATAATATATTGACACTATAAACAATCTTTTCCGTATCAAAATATGCGATATAACAAGAGGGAAGATTAATTTCTTGCTTTTTCCGTCACATCTGCTTGCCCACACTGCTTGTAAATATGCTGCCTGCCTCCGGAGGAAGAATAAAGCGAACTTAAAAATGAAAATTCTTCTTCAATGTCTTCGAACTTGTCATTTGCTTCCAATATATATATATATAATATTGTTAAAACGTAACGTAAATGTACCTCATACTAAAAAGCAAGATATATGATGTAGATTATCTTACACTTTAACTGGCTGCAGATCGTTATTCTATGAAATAACTAGTTAAAGTGTCAATTTAATAGCACTTTAACGGACAATAAGTTATTTCATGGAATAACTAGGTATTCTATGAAAAAACGGATTTCATACTTTAACGGTAACATATATATGTATATATATTCCTTTTTTACGAAATTTTTCTATATTTACATCAAACCAAATCTCTTGTTCGTAAATAATGAAGTTTTAACCAGAAAAATCTTACTTTATGGTTTAAATAAAATTCTTTTGAAGGAAGACAGAAATCTTTGTTATGTTGCTGACGTAATCTCTAAAGACCAACCTCATTTTTCCTTCAATAAAAATATTCGACTGCAACATTATTTGCATAATGCTCCCTTTGCATCGCATCTCGAATCTAGATATATTTTGTTCAGCTTTTGGCGATATAGTGTAAAAGAGAAAAAGATTACTCTTGTATTGAGCATAACAACACACGTGCTTCGGGCACTAAATAACTGGCTTCATTTTCCCGAGCTACTGCAAGAAGGATTCTTTTTCGGAAATTCCTGAATTAAGAGGTAAACAGAAATCAGAGTAAATAGTAAAAGAAGATAGAATGCAAGTTTAGTTTGATGATGAAAATTCATTGAAAGTTTCCGGGGTTGTGAATTTTGTGTAGTGAATTCTGGTATTTTAGTATACTGATTTCGTCTCAGAATGAGTCCCAAAGGGATTAGGCATCCATTTCAAAATTTTGACATGGCTTGAAATGATTCAGATTTTTATGGCTAAATTTTTACCATAAGCAATAAAAAGACGGATTGTAAGCCCTTGATTCAAAAAGTTGCATATCGTTTTTTCACTATTGTCTTCCGAATTTTGAATAAAAATAACGCAGTCAATTATCAGCTTCTGTTTTTTCTTCTTTTATTTATTCTAACAAAGATGAGCCGAGGTGGCCTCTGCTCATCTCTCGGTGGTAAGGTCTCGGCTTTGGAACCGAAAGATTTTAAGTTCGAGACTCGATTCCATCGATGAACCGCCATGGGAGATGGTCTATTGCAAGTTAAATCTGCCATACCAAATGTCCTCCCCTTCATGTGGTGTGGAGAAGGTGTGCCAGCTCAGGTGTCGTCCTCGTCATCTGACAGTAATTCAAAAAGACGAGGTCCGTCCCCAAATAGTCAAAGTGTTGTTTTACAACGAGCTAATATAACTAAACTAATCCAACAAAGGTGTTTCATTTGCTATGCCATGATATTTCTTTTTATATCAGAGAAATTATTTTTTAACGCTGTTGAATACTAGATTCATTTAAACATTACACTAATTTTTATGATTAAATTATTTTCAAAACAATAACTCAAATTTACACTTCTAGTTCGAAACATAGTTAAAGGGTTTAAAATTTACTTTTAGTTGAATTTAGTTGAATCCCAAACAATTCTCGGTGTCTTGGTGGTAAGTTCTCGGCTTCGGATGCCGAGGGCTTTCAGTTCAAAACCATGAAAGGCGTTTGAAGAACCATCGCGTAAGCTACCTGGTGCACGGTTATTCCACCGGGGCCAAATGTCTTCCCGTTATATGGTGTGGAGGCTTGGAGGGGGAGTGACAGCTCAGCTGTTGTCCTTTTCATCTGATCATGATTCAAAATTGGAAGATTCGTTCCAGATTGGTCCTAGTACTGCTTTAAAACTAGACATAAATCAAAATAATTAATCAAAATAAAAAATTCCCTGCTTTTATTCAAAAAAAGGTTTTCTTTAAAAAATTGGATATTTGGTCAGGTACGTTAGATATATGAATAGTATATGTTGAGTTTCAGTATACTTAGGAAATGATTGTAAAAATTTATACATTTTTTGAAGGGATTTATATTTTACACCAGCAGTTATTTCTTTATTTATTTCTCAAAATTCATAATTTAATTCCACTCTTTAAATCGCTTTCTTTCGATATTTTAGCTATGGAAATTGATGTATTTATTATGGAATTTATGATCATGGAGATTTTATTCAGTGGACGGAGATCGTTTACCCATATAACGTACATTTTTCTATCACAGAGAAGAAATTGGGATTAGTTCTCATACAGATTAATAAATAATTCTGCAATTTATATAATCATAGCCAATTACACCGAGCATCCTTGAAACAATCTGGTACAATCAAATCTTTTGGAGTCACCGCCATCATTGTCAGTAAGTAGTCATACAACGCTATTTTTGTACCCAACAGGGCAATCGGAGCCAATCACTGTATTATTTAGAACGATGTTTATTTCATGCTTGAATAAATTCATCCGATAATTTACATCCCACATGGGTCAATAAATATAAAACTACTTTCGAGACATTTTTTTGTCAATCATTTCTTTGATATTTTCTTGGAAGTTGTGTGGATTTATTGGAACTTTGTTGATTTCAGAAGATCTCCTTCCTGCCAAAGTTGAATAAATTGCTCGTAAAGAAACAGAAATTCAAATATCTATATTTAGAAGTAAAACAGAATCAGCTGTAGGCCGCGGTAGCCTGGTTGGTAGAGCGTCCGTCTCGTAACCGAAAGGTCTCGAGTTCTGTCCTCGTCTCGGTCAAAGACCACCGCGTTGGCTCATGGCAGTGGGGGCCCGTTCAACGGGGTCGCGTCTGCAAAGTCCTCCAAGTTCCCATAACAAAACGATACCTCTTGGGGTACTGAATCAGGGAGGAGTCGGTCTCTGATTTGGATCTAAATTCCGACTTGCGGATGGATGAAGGAGTTCGACCGCCACCTGAAAAGGGCTGTGTCGTGTGTGTTCGAGCAAAATCGTGCTTTCACCTGAACGGTGCTCTTTCACAACGAAAGGCGCACATCTCTGCCTTCATTCGAAAGAGCTCCGCTCATTCGGGCTTGGTATGACCAAGTGGCATAGAAGCCCCCCGCCATTACATCCCACACAATTAGATTTCCTGCTACGAAAAATGCATCCCCTTCCTGTTATAGAATTCCATTTTATTTTACCTAAACTTTCAATATTCATTATAATTAACAACACATTTCGATGTGCAAAATGATAGGGGATCTTCAAGTAACTATTTCGATATTATATTATATCAAATCCTTAACCCATTTGCATCATATGAAAATAGGAAAAAAACACACATTTATATCACTGAAATTTTTTTATTTCATATTTAGGTGTAAAGTTATATAGAAATAGAAAAAAAAATCGTTTTTGAGCATTATTTATTAGTGATTTTGTTCAGTGTGGTAATATTTGAAATGTGGGGTGCATATAGGTATATAATATATAATATGAATATAGTATATATCATATTATATGCATGGCATATAATATGATGCAGCATATATATATGCTCCAGTGATAGTGACTAGGAAAATGGAGCGTATATAGACGCTAATGATGGAAATGGGTTAATCATGTATTACTAATAAAAAGTATTAGAGACAAGAAACTTATGAGTGTAAAAGAATTTTAACTGAATGTAAATAATTATGGAAAGACGTTGAAATGAATAATGAAATACTTTTGCAGACAAAGTCTTGAAAGGAGTTTTCTGTAGCTTAAGTGCCACAATTAGGTTAAATAGAATGAAATTATTTTAATTTACAAAATAATTACGTTTCAATATTAAAGAAAGATCTTCATTCTTTCATAATGTCTCCATAAAAAATCTAATTAGGATATATTTTTATATAAAATTTTGAGCATCGTAGTCAGCTTGTAGAACCTGAAAAAATTAGCTTGAAAGTCTAGACATGGTCATGACATGGATATGACATAGTCATGTTATGCAACATTAAAAAACCATAAAAATATATTTAGAAATTATCAAAAATAGAGACAAAACAATTTTTTTAACGAATGAAGCTTTTTGGCATTTAATGTGTTCCAGCCAAGCTTTGGTTTCCTTCTTTTGACCGTAATGAGATTTGAATCGCTGTTTAAAATCAGACGTAAACAAAGAAGCATTTCGCATATGCATACCACAACTCTTGTTATTTGCAGATGCGTATCTTGAGGTATCCACGCATGCGCGGAATAATTAAAATCGCAATTATAACCCCCGCTTTTTTCATTCTGATATAAATTTAATATACTAAAACCTTCCCCAATAAATGCTCGACAAAATGATACAAATATCTCCAACATCCGTTAAGTATTTTTTGAGTTTTTGTGGTGCAAATAAACAGACGCTTTCAGGAAACTTCATTTTATACTATGTATAGATAGCAGTGTCTTCTCGTTCAGATGAAAAATTGTTCTAATAGATTATTTAATTGCTAAATTGGATGTCTATTAATTTTTATTTGTTTTTAATGTAAATTTTTTTTGCCTAATATATATACATTCTCTTCTCGCAGTTTCACTAAGTTAATTACAGGACAATTGTAATTACCATAAGTTACGATGAAATGATGATAGTGATAACTGCTCTTTGACACAAGATCTTAGATGTTCACATAGACAACGGGTATATATTTACTTCCCCGAAATGAATGTTAGTTTGACTGTTCGGTCCATGTAAGGTTGGACTATACTTATTCAGCTGTCGACCACAACAAATCCTGTCGATGCTGCTAGGTTCAATGGTGGCGGGGTGGTCGGCTGAATGCAAGAAGAAGAAGATAGCTGGTATTTTGTGGAAACAGTTTCACATATTGGAACCTTCAGTTTTGAAGGCAAAATTTTTCCAATAATCCATTTTGGCCTTCGCCACATGACGAAAATTGAAGTATGTGAGGAGGTGTAAATTTAATTTAAGTGGATGATAATGGTATCAGAGTGGACATTCCATAAGCTTTCTTATCATTCCAGAGAAAGGACAACTTGTCCTTGACGTCCAATATTAGGTGTTTACACACACAAAGGATAGTTAAGGTATTCGACTACGTTCGAAATCAAAATTTTGAAAAATTCAAGTTTTTAAAAATTACTTAAAACTATAGCTTTTAGATGTATTGTCAATTATAATTCAAATTACTATAAATGCAAAAAACATTTAAAAATATAGTTTCAGAAATAGGAGAATTTGTGGTAAATTTTAATGAAATTTAACCAAAACGGTAAACATTCTACACAAATTGGTAATGCAGCAATCCTACTTTGTACACAAGTTACGGAATATGATGGTGAAGGAAATGATACAAAATCTCAGAAAAATCTTGAGATGCAACGAAGTGATGGGTAAAAATATACGTATATATGCAACTTTCCCATAAATTCACAACTGAACTTTTCTAAACACCCCCATAAATAAAATAGTATTCCACCAAGAATAAAAGTT
>JAPMOQ010052477.1:33728-49797 GCA_026543055.1 Argiope trifasciata
CTTTTACATTTTTATATAAGTTGAAAAAAGAATGGGTATTTCCAAATGGCTGTCAATTAGATGTTAAATGAATTTATGTGCGTTGGAATTAATAAAATCAATCCATAAAATTAGTTGGATTCTGCATTCTCTAATCGAGAGTTTTAAACTGAAGCGTATCACATATTAATGTTTTAAGTTTGTGCTTTTATTACGAAGAAAAAATGTCACGAACGAGGAAGTAATTGATGAAGTATCTTTCAAGTTTGTTAAAAGCTTTTAGCTATATCGAGAATAAAGGAACTTATTTTGAACGAATGTATGGGCACTTCAATTAATTATCTGACCATTTTTTAAAGTTTAATGGAAGTTAGTTATTACTTTTTTTATTTCCTGAATCTCACCATTTAGGAAATTTCCGCAACATGTTCATTATTCTTGAAAATTACATGATCGTATCAGTTAAACACCTGTCAGGGATATGAAAAAATGGTTTAAGTCAATGAATTAGTCTTTTAATATATCAGCTTTTGAAACTTTGTATCTTTACAGATAAATGTATCAGAAAAACATTTTACTCACTGACATTTATTATCTATGGGGGATGAGATAAAATTTAATTTTTGCAATTTTTTCCTTAATTCCTTCTACAGTAGCCAAAACATTTTCTCTCATTTCTGTATCTTATGTGTAGAACTTCTGTAATTCTCCCATATCTTATCGCAACAGTAAAGGAAATAAATGCCTACCCTTATTTCTTAGGATTCCTTGTACATATTATGAAAACCCTTTTGATGCAATGGTTGTAAAATTTGTAATTTTACTATTAGTGTTATACTAACAAGGAGGAAAGTCAAAAACTGATCACTTTGTGACGGAGGGGCGCACCTCCTCGAAAATGATTTTAGTTTAGTGAATTGGCAGGTGTTATGGACGGGTAGTATTAAAGAAAGCAGTCGGTTACAAGAAATCAGTATATATGGATCCATACCGGCATCCTTGCCTAGGGATAGCATGTCTTTTCTGTGATCTGGGCTTCTGGATTAGAGTCCCGGCTCGTGCGTGCTTGTTGTGCTCTATCTGTGGGGTGTATGAATGCAATCCCCTTGTAAAAAGGGATTGTGTAAGCGAATGTTGTGGAGCAGAGCATGAAGTAGCTAAATTGCACTCTTGGCCCTAATTGGCCCTAATGAAAAAACGAGAGATATTCACCTCGGCTAAAATTCCTGACAGATAACTAAGTGTCAGGGGGCTTGTAAAGTGACATGAACAACAACAACATATTACTCCATTCCAGGGTGGTTGGCTGTACCCAAGAAGTGTTGTGCTACTTTCATTTTTTACCGCTTTTTCACCCAGGTACGGAAAATGTTGTGTATTGGAAAACAGTTTGTGTATTTCATGTTTCAACTATTGTAACTCTTATGAAATGCAGCCATGTAGGATAGAATGATAATTCCGTTTATTAGCAGATTATTACTTTCTCAATAATTTTTAAATTTTCTTAGCATCAGATTACTGTCTTCTCAAATTGCGCCGATTTTGGTTTGATATTGAAAACTGTTCACAATTGAAGAAGTTTGTTATGAAAAATGGAACCAATTGTAATCTTTTACGCAGCAGACTTCTTTCAATACTAAAAGCCGTTTTGACAAAGAGAAATTTCTCAACATGAAAAACAAGGCCAACATTCATATGTTTTCACTTTCTTAAATTGAAATTCTCATTTTATGTTAGTTGAATTTAATTTACTTTCTTATTGATGACAATGATGACACCGTAAGCTCGTTACAAAGAAAAGTGGAGGTGCAATAACTTCTGAGGGTAAAGACCCCTTAGCCCCCGAGGGCAGAAATCTAGCTGGTTTGAGGATACACTCATACATTGCTTATACATTTTTACAGGGGACACTTTCATACACCACACAGATAGAACACAGCTGGGAAGAGCAATCATGGTCGAACCAGGACTCAATCCTGGAACGCCTAGACCACGAGGAAAAATGAGTTATCCCTGTGCGAGAACGCCAGCATGCAGTGACTGAAATATATCAAATTCGATATGGCATTTCGAGACTTATGTCTTAAACACATATTCCCTCTTTGGATATTATTAACACATGTCAGACGTTATTCGCCAAGTATTTCGCCAAGGATCTCAAGATAGATTCAGTGAGAAAGCTAAATTCGCCCCAAAAGCTAATATTCCATAGCTATCGTACCTTACTGCCCTGTATGGTGTTCTCTGGCATAGGAAATTTATAGGTGAATATGCTAGAAAGTTTTGTATAGGTCACTTCTGCGTATTTTTTCGTTGTGTGTCAGAGACTATTTTTTTGATAAATTACAAATTCGTATACTTTATCCAAATTAAACTTCCATAATAGATTGGTTTAATTATTAAATAATTTGGTTTTATTATTTAAGAAAGCTTTTTGCAGTAAAATCGCCCTTTTTTTGGTCGTACATTCTTATATCATTTTTTTCATCAAATCTTTTTTTTATCTATCACACTTTTTCACTTTAACAAAATTTTTACTTACAACAATAATTATTAGTGTCTGCTTTCTAAATTATTTTTCTATATGTGACAAAATAGATTTTTTTCTCTTTTCTTTTTCATCTTCATATTTTTACAAGAGCATTTTTTGCAATATTTTGCAAAGCTTTCCTTTTGAAGTCGATTCTTTTTGCACACGTTTCGAGTTTGAGTTCCATATTTAACTGAAGTAAGTTTGTGAAATGATTTGTAAACGAAACGATACTACCTCTGGAGATAAACTTAAGATATTATAATTAATATCGCATCTACAAGTGAAGGCCTTGAAAGTTAATATCGATCTCATCCGATAGCAGCGCCCCGTGATATTTCTCTCTTCTCGAGGAGTTTCATAAATTTCAGTTCCCATTCTATCACGTGACAGATCGCAGCCTGCTCAAATCTCCATCTGTTAGTTTTGCGAACGATCTTAGGTAAGTTTACGAGTTTTTTTTAAAAATAGAAATAGTTGAATTGTGTAAGAAAAGAACAAAATAATAAATTATGAGAAATTTTTAATGATTAATTTCAAAAGTTTTTTTTGCGCAAATAATGACATTAATTCATATTAAACTATACAGAATTAATTCTAAAGCAATTTAATATTATATGTTAGTTTTTCGTTTAATTTCTCATATAATAATTTTTATTTGTATTTGATTTTATAGATATAAGTGAAATCAATAAAATGATTTTAATATGTATTTGATTTTATAGATATAAGTGAAATCAATTTTTATTTATTCCAATAAAATTGCTGGAATTTTATTCAATGTTATATGTATAGAATTTTTAAGAGTTAACTTAATTTCAAAAAATGGGAAATTTTGCATTTTCCATGATTGCTTTACGAGACTGTTTTCGATTGAGAGTATTTGCAAAATACTTTAGCTATAAATTTAGAGCTAAAACGCTTTTCAAGGTACCATTTTGTAGAAATACCAATCGGTAGGACACAGGTGAAATGAAAGTGGCGATAACCTTCAATTAATTGTGATTTCAATTTAACTTGTTAATTCAATTGTTAGCTTCAACTTGTTAACTTCAATTTAAAAAGTAAAATTCTTGCTTTTATTATTTATGTTTTAATTGGTTTAATCTGAGGTATCCATTCACTATTATAAAACTTAGAACTTTTTAAATAGAATAAAGGGGTAAATAGTTGATGCTTGTTGAATATGTGGTTCCGAAGCTCATTTCATATCGATTGTTTCTAATTTTATCAGAAATTTCATGCAGAAAGGATTTTTTAAATGTACCCATTTAATGTAAAAAATAAAATGCCAGTAGAAGAGTACAAAGGAGATAGGGAAAAAATGACGAAATCAATGATTGGCAATTTCTATTAAACTCAATTTTTGTATTAAATTATATTTCTTTGCATATCTCATAAGGATGGATTTTTTGTACCTTATTGGATAATACTTTTTTAAAAACACGATAATATGCAATTAGCATTATTATTATTGTTATTTTTAAATAAAGCAAATTTGTTACTGTTCAATACTGGACAAAATGATTTTGAGTAAAACTGTCAGCTTTGAGAAAAATTAATTATATTTTTATTTAAAGAAGATTTATATAAGTTCAACTATTAATGAAAAACGCATAAATAAACAATTTTTTCAATAGCATTGGAAAAGAATTGTTGTATTTAAAATTTTAATTGATATTAAATTAATGTAACACAAAATCCTTATATTTAATTATTACGATTTAAGTACCCCTTTTCCTCGTAAGCCTAAGCATGCTTTGTGCCAACATATACAGCATATTTTATGATAGTGTGTCAAAATAGATCTCGCAACAGGCAAGTACTGAATTATTCTTTTTTTAGAAATTTTTGGCTTGTGACGTGTATAAAAAAAGAGATATTGGTTTCTTTGCAACAATTTCTTTTTTTTGCATCTTGAGCCTCTTTCTTTTATTGTCTTAAGAGATTTTGTAATGTTTTATGAATTTTCTTTGTAACTAATGTATCCCAGAAAAGTGATATTGTTAAAATATTAACTGTATGTCTACACACAACTTATAGTACGGTTTGAAACAGTTTGTGTATCATGTTGAACAAGAAAATATCACAACATAAATAAAATATGAATTAACAGAACTTAATACAAAATGATGAGATCATCAATTTATCACGATCATCTTACCATAAACAGAAATGTAATTTTTTATTACTAGTATTAATAGAGATAAAATATAAAAAATTTAAATAATAAAAATATTGCATAAAATAGTAATGCATGACAAAAATAACTCTATTGATTTGTGAGATTTTGCGTCGCAGACTTTCAAAATAATTATATACTGTAGAAAATACATGAATATCATCTAATAAACAACAAAATGGCGACAATAGATTTATTTTGAGGATTTGTAACGACGTGTAGAGCTAGCAGTTCCGCTAGGTGGCAATGTTTCAATATTATGAGCATAAACTAAATATTTTTTGTAGTGCCCTGATATTTCCTTCATTAAAAATTCCATTGAAACGAAATTTCCATAAATAGTTTATTTTTTTAACTTGTATATTCGAAATAATTATAATTCTAGATATAAACTATTGCATGAGGAAATATAACTGGATATTTACATAAGAAAATGATAAAGAAATGGAGATGTTTATAAAATTTTAGGACATGCAAAATTTTTTTTAAAATTCTTTTTGTTTATTCTGAATTATAAGAAAATATATAAAAACTTTAATATCATCTTTATTTTTACTTATTATAAAGATGAATGTAAGTGTTTTGTTATTCTGCAGATAAGATATATCTTGGATGGCAATATGCATCTAAGAACAAGTTTTTAACTTAAATTTTAATGAATAAAAAATTATGCTAAATTGTGACATTTTTTTCCACGATATTTTCTCAAAATATTTCACCATAAAATGAATCTACACCATTTTTAAGTTCAAAAAATTATGCTTCCAATTATGCTAATTTAAACAATGTAAAATTCTTCAAATAAATGTAATCGTATTTTTAAGAATATTTCACAAACAATATCTTCATTGCTGTGACTGAAACAGAAATCGTTTTCATAGTTTCATCAAATATTTGATCGTCTCATTTTCTTCCACTGTTGAAAATGAAGAAGGATTCTATTAGATATTTATGAAGTTTACAGAATGAATAAAAAGTGTGACTACAGCGCTATTAAATTTAGATGATAGATGAATCGGATATAGAATCACTGTTTTGTCCCAGAGCTGGTCCCCATTAGAAAAATTCATTTATGCAAGGAACAGAGCATGCGTGCAATTAATATAAAGCCTTAATATTTAAAAAAATTGACCAAATTAAGGTAATGAAGTTTTATTTAAATGATTAAACTGAAATTAGATATAAACAATATCTTGGATTAAAAGCCACTGTTATTTCAATGAATTACGAGTTCCACACTTCTTGGTTAGAAACCCGGTGGCGTTGTCATTCTCCCAAGGCACAGGTTCGCGTTCGATCCTCGGGTTGGGCAAGGTCGACTCACCCTTTCATTCTTTCAGAGGGTTGTTACACTGAAGACCAAGTATGCCCGGGAATTAAACACTGGGGGTTCCACGTTAAGGGCTGTTTACACGGCCTATACCCTTCTGCAGACGAGCGTCCCGTCCCATCTGTACCCGTCTGCAAACTACATGCTGCCTTTTGACCTCTCTTGCGGTTTTCTGGTCTCTTTGATGACCCATCGACTTTACCGACCATTTGTCGGTAAACTGCCCATGCATCAAAGAGTCCAAGAGGGGTCGAAGGGGAGTGTGGTCCCCCAGTGGGTCGGAGGTCTGACTTATGACCAAATCTGTGAAACGGAGGTCGTGTAACCTTGGTTTCAGTCGAATCACGCTCTCCCACTTCGACCCCTCTTGTGGTTTTCTGGTCTCCTTTGATGCCTGTCGACTCTACCGACAATTTGTCGGTAAAATGTTGAAGCATCAAAGGAGCTATGTAAACTGCAAGAGAATGGGGCTGATCTGAAGTTCCTCCGGTCATGTAACCGGCTCTTCAGGTTGACCAGCCGACCAGGGTGCCTTGAACCTCAGGGCCTCAGTTAAGAATGGGAATATGGGCACTGTAGGCATTGAACCAAATGAGAAGGTGGCCGCGGAAGCCTGCTTGGTAGAGTGTCAGTCTCGTAACCGAAAGGTCGAGGGTTCTGTCCAAGTCTCGGCCAAAGACTGCCGTGTAGGTTAATGGTGGGGCACGTTCAATAGGTCGTGACTGCAAAGTCCTCCAAATTTCCATAACAAAACGATACCTCTGGGGGTACTGAATTAAGGATGAGTCGGTCTCTGATTTGGATCTAAATTCTGACTAGCCGATGGTTGGACGAGTGAATGAATGATTTCTATCGCCCCTAAAAAGGGTTCTGTCGCGTGTGGTCGAGCGAAGTCATCCTTTCACCTGAACGGTGCTCGTTCACAACGAAAGGCCCACACCTTTGCCTTAATCGAAAGAACTCTGCTAATTTGGCTTGGTATGACCAAGTGGCATTAGACAACAACAACACCCACATGGGCTGTTGTTGTTGTCTAATGTTTGATTTACTTTTGGTTAATGCCCTTTTATAATAGTGTTTTCATCTTTAACTCCGCCAACACTTAGTGTTTCGATTATTTAATTGAAGCTTACTTTGGAATTCAAAAGACTTCTGTTCAAAAATGAGTATTACAAGATGGAAATGAAAGCTTCAGTGAGGAACTCTATTTAACAATTAGAAAGAAATTAGTAAATAAACAACATAATTCGCATTTAAAGCTATTTTATATTTTGAAACAATTAATTACTCTAAAAAATTGAGGAAAAGAAGTTGTTCATAATTTTAATACTTGATTTCGTATTCATCAAAGAGATTCTGAATTATAAACCATATTTAAACTTTATGCTAACAGGATGTTTAAGAAATTGGGGAAGCATTTAATTTCTTTTGTAATTTCTTTCCGTAGCAACTTTTAAAATTTTAATAAAACAAATAAGAGGAAACTCATGCTTAAAGTGCCCCCATATTACTCAGTTTTTAAAACATGAATAGAAATAGTGACGATTTCTTATACGGCACGATTAACAAACCGGAATTTTTATGAGATAAAATTAAACTTTTCACTTTTTTTTGTTTCGTTTTGTTTTAAAAGGCATGTGAATGTACTTATGTTGTTTATACAATAACACTCAAAGAGGAAATCTTAAAGTGTAGTAAAGATAAATAAAGATACATAACAATAAAATATTTATCTATACTTTTATTATTATATAGCTTTATAAGTATAGATAAGTAAGATATAAAGTATAGATAAATAATAATAACAGCTCGTTATAACTAGTTAGAGTTCATTTAAAGATATAGGATAAAACGATTTTTTAAAGTTTTAATAGTTTTTTTTAGTTTACTAATTTATTGAATAGTTTTCATAATAAAAGATAGTTTTATTCTTTTATATTTGAAAAAATTAATTAATCTTAACTATATACTTACAATGAAAATATATTTCCAACTAACTCACACTTGACTAGACATTTCTAGTTAAAAACTCGAAATATGAGTTTGTATAAAGTCTTCGTATAATAAGGCGATCCCCCATAAAGTGGAAGATATCGACTGTAGTTTTAAAAAAATCCACAAAAGGATTCAATCTATTTGTTTCCTTGAGTTCCTCGTTCTTTTCAGGGAATCTGAATTGCAATATGTACAATTCCTTTGCTGGAAAATGTTTGAACTTAAGTGCACTCGAGCTTTTCAAGCAATGAGTGCTAAATTTACCTTTTTGGAGAATACTTTCTTTTGCATTTGTTCGAGCTTTTCGTCGAAATAATTTTAGTCTCATTTTAAGTGCTTGAAATTTTCAGAAGTAAATGAAATATCTTAATGACAAATGTTGAGCCACTTTAGATTTTTGTTTCTCGAATAAATGAAAGGTGGGGTAGGCAATCAAAATAGGGAAATAAAAAACTGATTGTCGCTTGAAATCAATCAATTGTTTTAAAAATAATGTATTTTGGAATCGATATTGATTTTATTCCTTCAGATTCTTCAGATAATATCATAACATTCTGATTTCATGAAAAAAAAATGTTGTTGTTGCGACTTATGGCACTTTAGAAGCCCGCTGATAGTTATCTGTCAGCAATTTAATCCGAGTGAGTATCTCTTGCTTTTTTCAGTAGCTCCAAGGGTACGACTATCAACTTCATGCGTCACATTCATCAGCTTGGGTCAAGAGTACGACTTAGCTACTTCATGTGTCACATTCATTAGCTAGAGTCAAGAGTGCCACTTAGCTATTTCATGTTCACATTCATTAGCTTGGGTCAAGAGTACGGCTTAGCTACTTCATACGTCACATTCTTTAGTTTGAGTCAAGAGTATGGCTTAGCTGTTTCATGCATCACATTCATTAACTTGGGTCAAAAGTGCGACTGAACTACTTCTGGCTTCAAAATCGCTTGCATAACCCTTTTTTTACATTTGGTGCATCCACACGCGTCACAAATCGAACGCAGAAGAACAGCCAAGTCCAATCTGGGCCGGCTCACCCAGATCATGGGGAAGAAGCCCTACCCCTATGCCAGGACGTCGAATCATGAAGAATAGAACTGAATGTATAAGAAATATATACGGCGTTTCATGGCCTATAACGATTGATCTAAAGTTAGGAAAATTGACACATGTATACTTAAAACGTAAAAATTTGCGCGTCCAAGCCATTTTTTAAAACTTTCAATTAAAATTTTATATAAACTTTATATAGCCAGAAAATATCAAAAGAAAATACATTGTGACCTACAAAAATCCTCCATTTTGGGATCTATTTGAATTTGGAATCAGGTGTATTTATCAATCTGTCTATTTTTGAAGCAACTGAAGTAGTCTCCCTAAATATTTCTTGCAACTCTCGAATAAAGATGGAATGGTGTTTTAAAGGCGTTTTCTCACCGATTGAAATGAAAGCTTGACGCAGAATTAGAATTGCAGTCAGAAAATCATGTGTTTTGAATTATCGTGTTTACATGTTTTTGAAAGAACAGACCGACAGACTATCAGGCCATTGTTGGTTATGGAACAAATTTTGATACGTGCCTGCACAATGAATACTTGAAATATGGGTACCGAATTTTATCCATTTAGTCTTCGTTTTGTTGTTATCATGTTTATTTATATTCAAGCAGTCAGGTAGACCTACTATCTAGAAATATGATCTTTACAAATGTGATGTAAAGGGTATATAACAAATATCATTCATCTAGCTCAAAGCATTTTTGAGTTATATTTTCATAGACGTACACATAGTGAGTTTGTCAAGCTCAGATAGGTCTAAAATGTATATATTCTTGAAAATCTCTAATATGAGCTCTTTGACGATTACAGTACTTTATATTTCGTAAAGGGATACGAGTAAGGAAAACGTATAAGAAAGTAAAAATGATACAGGCTGAAAGATTGAAATTGAAGATGTGGTTGGGATTCTAAAATTATTAGTTCTCTTATCGGACTTTGACTGCAATTCAAAAACGGTGAAATTATGCATATATTTGATTTCTTGTGTTTTTAGAAGGAAGAAAAAATACCTGATAATTGGATCAAACTTGGCGTATTGTTTTCTTAGTAAAATTATTGATTTGTTTAAAACTTTAAACGAAATTTATCTCACAATTGACGATACATCGGTCTCTTTATACGTGTGCCGGAGCTCAAGAATGTGCCAAACTAAACTGGGAAATTTTATTATATATCTGAAGAAAAATTATTTTACCCAGTTTAAATTAATGTTTAATCCCAGATGTTCAAAGCATAGATTTATAATACACTCGATTCTTTATAATATTAATATAAGACAAAGTTAATAACAAAGCGCATTGTCCCTTGGGTGTAAAGAGAGACGAACACTTTTTAAAGTTTTTATATAGTCGTTAATGTTATTTAAGACGAATTCGTGAAGTTATTAAAATGCTTCCATATTTCTAAGGAATATGTAGGGAAGAAAAGCGTTAACACAATATAGATTAAAAATTTTAAGATCTTTCAGGATTAACTAGATTTTTGTTTATATTTACGACCCTCAGTTTTATTGCTAAAATATGTAAATCGTTGCCACTCTATTGTATAATGGAACTTCGTGAACTTGGCTTAGTCTGGAAATCACTAAATAAATCCGAGGGTAGTAAAAATAAACTATAAGTAATTAGCAAATACAGGGTGCGCGAGAGAAACTTATTTATCTGAAAAAAATCCCGAGTGATGAGTTGGGTTGGTAGAGGGGTGATAGTAGTGCTACTGGAGAGAAAAGTCCCCAAATTTGTTTTTCCCTCTAGTCAATTGCCATCATGCTCTGGTCTAGAGAATAGTGGGCCTTCCCCTTCAATAGCTTCTTTTCTAATGGTCGCTGACTTGTTGCTACGCAACGTGCCTGCCGAGATCGCTTTGAAATTCCTCCTCACAGATCCGTTCCTGGTCATGATTCGATTCTGTCGTTGGTTAACTTATTTCGGGAGTGTCTCTAAACCCAGAAATGGATATCAACGAACCACCATAACTCCAGAAAATGTCGAAAGAGTGAGGCAGTCAGTTCTGCGTTCTTCTCGGTATTCGACTCGCAAACACGCAGCTGCTCTGGGAATTTCTGACACCACTCTTCGAAGAATTCTCCATCAAGAGCTTCCATTTCATCCCCATAAATTGGCTGTTGTACAAGAATTAACGCGATTTTGTTGCCCTTCAAAATGCATGTGAAATGCTGCTTAATAACTGAAGACGCGGTCGTTTTTTTCAGTGACGAGGCTCACTTTGAAATCTCCGATTTATGTCGACGGACAATATCTCCCCTCAAGAACAACATTCGCCAAGTCATCGCCAACATACCGATTATTATGCTGCAAAGACTGGACACGAACTTCTAAACTCAAATTAATCAGTTTATGCGCATTGGGGGTTGCCATTTAACAGATGTCATTTTTAAAACTGTATAAAAAAATTGGGATATTGTATTCTCAAATAAAAAAGAATTTAAATAATAACTGAAGTACTTTTGCTTTCATTGACTTTTTAAATAAGTAAGTTTCTCTGGCGCATTCTATATTTTATATATTTTTTCATATACATTTAAATATTAGTAACACGCTTTTACCTACCTACAAAAAAACTACTTTAATAAATTTTAAAAACACCTTTTAGATAAGTATTAAATATTTTTAAAACTAGTAAACCAGAGCTAAGCTTTTCGCATTCAAACTAAATATCGTCATCAACTAAAAACATTTTTTTAAAGTGTAAATTGGATATATTATGTCTAGTCTAGCGATTTTTAAAAGACTAGTTATTCCTGGAACTGAAAACTGTAATTAGATTTGGATTTAGCTACTTTCTTAGTCAACAAATGAATTAACAGATTGTACTAAAAGGCTACAAATGCAGACTGTACTATGACTGCAAATGTACTAAAAGGAAGATATTCAGTTTAATCATTTTGCGCCTGTGGGAGAACCGTTAATGCTTTTGTATGTAAATCCTTAATTCTATTCCTGATTCCTTTGTAGAATTCGTCCTCATTTTACTGCTTTACAGGACACGAGTTTTCGACTATAAACCAGGAATTTCATTTAATCAGCTGTTGCGTAAGCGGAAATTTGAGCTTCAGATTAGCTTCATTTTCCATCCTTGTTTTAAATCCTTTGTAGTCCAGATTTAAAAGTAAAGTGAATAATCTAGTGACAAACTTCTTGTTTCCCTTGTAATCTCGCAAAGATTCAGATCATAAATGCGTTTGAGATGAAAATTAGCTCCAAATTATATACACATTTTGAATGATTGTCACAGAAAATAAATTAATAAATTGCATCTAAATTTCATACTTAAAATTCAGTTGTTCGGTTGTTTCAGAAGTGAACTGCGAATATATTAAACTTTATTAGAATTTAACATTTTATTTTGTATATTTATTACCGAAGTGTGAACAAGATCCTGTTTTCATTACGAGATTTTCAATAATTCAAGACGACAAATAATTGAAGCTCGAAATCTCATAGGCAATGATTAAAGCATAAATGCCAATATTAACCATCTTTTAATCGCATATTTTTTACCTGCTTTTACGAGTATTGCATTATTATTATGTATGCTTCTTTGAAAGGAGATGAGTTTTTAAAAGGTTAACCTGCCGTTTGAGATATGGGGATTACCCCATATTAAGCCTACGAGGCTATAGAAGGCTACCGATGGAGTCAACTAATGCGCATGCACAGATGATTCTCGTCATATCTCGTAAACTACGTATGTTAGAGACATGGGGTTTTCACCATACTAATCTTACGGGACTATAGAAGATTCAGCATGGAATCATCTACTGCGCATGCGCAGATGGTTTTCGTTATATCTTGTAAATCACATATGCTAGAGACATAAGTTTTAGTTTAGTTTAGTTTGGTTATATTAACGTCCCGTTTTAAAGCAACATTAGGGATATTTTGGGACTGACCTCGTCATTTTGAACCACGGTCAGATGACGGGTACGACACCTGAACTGGCACCCCCCTCTCCACACCACGCCACACCAGCGGGAGGACGTTTGGCCTGATAGATTTAGCGTGCAAGAGACCCCCTCACACGCCGGGTTTTCAGTGGAATCGAGTCTCGAACCTGAAACCCTCCGGTTCAGAAGCCGAGACCTTACCACCAGGCCACCGCGGCCCTAGAGACATAGGATTTTCACTTAGAAGTACCTTCGAGGGTGCTCTATGCTCTCTCAACCAAATTTTGGATCCATTACGCATGCGCAGCATGGGTTTTGCTTAGTATTGGCCGAATCAATGTCGGATCCATACCATAGAGTTCCTATAGGTTTCGGGATGTCAACTTCCGGTCAGACAAGAAGTTGTTATATCTCGATTTCTATGTAATGTTGAGAAGAGTGCTAAACACTCGATTCGATGAATCGAGTCGAATGCCATTTTTACCGATACTCATGTCTCAATAGGGTCAGAGATCGGGTCAGGAAATTTACATTTTCTCACATCGTTGAATTGTACTCACCGATACGCATGTAACGATGGGAACTCCGAGCGATTCGCGAGATAGGGGTTCTCAAAGTAGCAAAAATTTGAATTTCCGAGCGGCGTTTTCGACCTTGTTTTTGCAAAAACTCTCTTGGCATCGAAACACTCTACTTGATATCTTCTTTCAAACGATATAATATTTACGTCGCTTACGTTATTAGGAGAAACGGAAGCGAGATTGGAAAAAGAACGTGATTTGTTTTATTTAGGGAGGTTTGAAGATCGATATCACGTAGGCAATGAATAAATCCTAAATAGGGCTTCTTATTAGGATTCCTTCTAGAGATGAAGCCTTGCAAAGAAAAAAAGAAAGGAAATGAAAAAGAACAGAACAAAACCTTCAATCAAGCCTACAGAGACAAAGCCTTCAATCAGCAAAAACGAATGATGAAAATTTAAAATTAGAAGTTGATCGAATTAAAATGAACTTATAATAATTTTACAACGAGAACGAAATAGAGCTCAAATGTATGCAGTGTGTTGCAGATTCTCAATTGAAAACACTGAACTTCAAACTCAAAACGTGTCTATTCGGATTCTGAATCACAACCTTCAACGCTCAACGAGAAACTTTTCCGTTTCGAGTTTGAGTTTCGAATACCGCTTTCTAGTTCTAAGGAATTGATAGAAATAAAAGTTCTTAAATGAAAACTTGAAATTTGGGATAACAGATTTCATTTTTTGTATTTCCTTTTTAAATTTATTATTATTAACTATTTTTAAAACTTTGCTATTTTAGTGCTTTTGTATTTTTGGAAATTATGCAGAAACTCCAAAATCGTGTTAAATTTTTATTGAATCAAAATTTTTAAAAAATACCTAGAAGTACTCGTTTTCTACCCTACAAAGCATATTTGAAGATTTTGATAAACTTTTTATAAATACACGATTATTTTGAAAGATGCTTGAAACATATATTTCTCTTTCATTCAGTAATGAGTTTGGCATCAACCAGTGAAGCTTGATACTTCTGATGCTTGTTTTTATTCTTATCTATGAAGGAATAAAATGGACAAAAATATATTTATGCCTGTCCAAGTGATTTATGTTTTTGTGCTTACTAGAACATGACATTTTATTCTAATATATGCATTTATTTAACCAATGTTTATTAGAATACAATACTTTATTTTGGATATATATAAAGGGTAATGAACATAATAAATTCTTATCTATGAAATAATGAAAATGACAAAGAGATTTTTATGTCTGTCCAAGTGATTTATGTTTTTTGTTAATTAGAACATGGCATTTTATTCTAATAGTCGCATTTATTTCACCAATGTTTATTAGAATACAATACTTTATTTTGGATATTTATTCTGATACGTCATATTAACGCAATTGCTTAATCCAAAGATGAGAGATTTATATAATTATAAAATCGCATATTAAGTCGATATTTTTCATCTCTAATTGATAATTTTCCTTTGAGGCTGAAGCATCAACTTAATACATCAGGTTTTAATTAAATAGGTGAATTATCAGCTTGTGATAATTTACTAATGATTTGATCCTTCTTCTAACAAACTGTGAATGTTAATGTTTATCTGACATTACAGAAATATATCATAATGCCAAATATTACCTAGCCATATTTGAAATGAAATAGGATACAATACCTCCGAATACTTAATCCAACGTAATTGCTAATCTTAAATGAATTCTGGAGGAAAATAATTTTGGTTCTTATAATTACGTCTGGGATGAAAAGATAGAATTGAATTCCCTCTATATTCAACAATATTATCTATATAGATTTCTTTTCTTCGAAATGAAGCAAGGGGCAGTTTGCTTATAATCAAGCGGCAGCAACAATTATCGAATCGAGAATTCTCATTATAAGCAGATTCACAATAATTCCACCAGACATACTCAGAGCTATTTTGCAGTTCCATTACTCAATTTCACACCCCAGTACCTGGGTGAAAATTGATATCAAGTGAGACGCACCCAATTATAAATTGTATAAATCACTCTCAGCAATGAAAAGATTTACATAGGAGGCCTTTGAGAAATGTAAATGCATCGCCTCTTCCAACACGTCTCTTCGTATCCCAACTTTCAAAACTCACCTTTATTAATTTTCATTTGATATCAATAAATAATGAATATGATGGTAAATTGAAATTAAAATCCATTTATTGCGAATCAATTCCATGAGTCGGTTTCAACATCTCACGAATAAAAAAACGTTAAAATTAAAATTAATTTTTACCAAAATGTCAAAATAACTTGAAATTTTTTAAAAATAAATCAAACACTTTAGAGAAAAATTGTCAAATCTGCTTGCGAGTCAGAAATCAAATGCAAAAACTATTGGAAAAACTCTGATGCGAATTCAAAAACATAAAAAAAGTACTGAGATGGATATTTGACTTTGATTTGAATAATTTTTAGTATATAGTCCTTGTAAATAAATAAAAGTCCAAAATTAGAAATATAATTCAAAACAAGTAATGCACACACACACACACACACACACACACACACACACACACACA
>JAPMOQ010052482.1:0-11473 GCA_026543055.1 Argiope trifasciata
CCGGAAGGGGGAGAAAAACGGTGAAGGTTCCCGGAAGTGGGGGTGGAAGGAAACACTCGAGAAGGTGTCAGCTGTTGAGAGGCACCCTTAGGGTCGATACCTGTAAATGAATTTATGGACCACGGTTCTGGCACATAAAGTGGGTTTGAACTCTAAACCAACGAATGATAAAATAATTATGCCTGGACAGCCAGTGTAAGTTTTAATCCTGATAAAGGGGAGAGGACAGCTGGTCTGCAGAGTTATATCATGTTTTTCTTGAGCTGTTGATTGTTATACCAATTGTGGTTTCTCAGAACGGTACTCATATGGCCCGATAACATTTTCACAGTACATTCGTCATTTAGATTTATATCAGGAAAATTTACTATTTTAATTTAACATGTTTTCTAGGAAATTTGTAACGGAAATATTTCAAAGTTAAGTGATTGTTGTATAGCATTAACTAGGATCTTATTTCCGATTTCGTTGGTATAGCATTACTCTTATGATAAGCGCTTTCGACGGGCGCGAGTATGTGAGAAAAAAGAACTCCGTTTTTATATCTTTTTTCCTCGGTTCGTTAAAAAAGCCTGACTTTAGCTATTCTTACAGCTCCTTTCAATCAACAACAGGAACTTAAGGCGTAAATAGAACTCTCGAATGCTATATGAATTTTAGAAAGATACGCGATAGTTGGAGTAAATTTTTGCTGCGTCTTTTTTTTTTTTGTCGTAATAGTTTCTTTAAAAAATGTTTAAAATAATGTAGCTGCAATCAACTCACAATATTTATTCAAAAATAAATGAATAAAAACTACTTAGCAGGACATAACTACGAAAGTCGATTGACGTTCTTATGCAAGAATGCATTGCACAAATTGTATTTTACTCAACGTTAAAAAACATAGAAGATAAATAAACTTATCTTTGCGATAAAAAAATCATTTGATGCTGATTTAATATTAGAAATTAATTCCAGAATATGCAATTCAGATAGAAGATGTTTTAGATAATAGCATTTAAAAAATTCTAATGACAAATTTAAATCAATTTAACTCTGTAGAATTAAATAACTTTATTAAATATGAATAAATATTATGCAATTGACCATTATTTTTACAATCTATTATTAATTAATTAATTATCAATTATTTTAACTAACTAAAATTAATGATTGTTTGTCTTGAATATCTTATCAAATAATTGTTTTAAATAACTAATTGCTGGTGTATTAACACATGCCTTATCTATATAACACCGAATCCGAAAATTCTTGAAATATGCTGTTTCTCAACAATGTAATTACATGAAACTGAATTTGACATTTAGTACAAAATAAATATTTCATTTATAAGTTATAAAGGGATGAAATATTAAGTCTCCACTAAACTGATGCCAAAACTGAAATAATTTGTAACTATTAATTGATTTAAATTTAAAAAACTAATACGAGAATTATAAAAATGATTGGGTGGTCTTTACAACTATAGAAACTCACTGGGGATGTTAATTTAATGTGAATGTCATCATCAAAAATGGTGAGGGATTCTTACGACACAAGAGTTCAAAGTTCTGAAACTAAAACTCTCTTTGTTTCAAAATGTATACATTAAATAAAGTATTAAATGTTCAAGGACAAAATAGTTTCCCAATATCAAGTGGTAAAAAACAACTTAATTCCGCTATGCGCTGAGAAAAGAAAATGATCCTATCAAAATGATGAAATAATTTGTAATGTGCATAATAATGTGTATTGAGTATGTACTGCATATATCATAATCGGATTTGAACGATCAAAGAAGTTAGTAATGAAAGCAATAATTTATTAGACAAATAATGAAATTAAATTTCATTATCACTTATTACACACATTTATTTATTTCATATCATTTATTATGCATGAACATTCATTATTATTTATTATGCATCATTATTATTTACAAGTGGTATTCAAATGCAAAGGAATGAAAGTCATAACAAATAACCTCTAACATATTTGCCTATGCTGCTATGGGAGAACGCAGCGACACATCTAGAGATGCGATTGTCTCCGGCGTAGATAGGATCATGCACTGGAGGACTTGTAAAGAATACCATCCAAAGTCCGCTTGAAGAACCATTAATTCCGAAATATACTTTAAACACTCCGAAATTCATCAAGAACAAAAGACCGATGCTCCTCAAGGAGGGTGTGGTTCTGCTCCATAACGCGTGTCCATACTTCTCGAAGGTTATACATGTGGAACTGGCAAAGTTCAAATGGGAGCATATGCTCTATAGCTCGGACATGTCGATCTGCGATTTTCATATGCTTGGTCCCCTGAAACAATATCTTTAGTGGAACAACTTGGATGAGGAACTCAAGGACGCTGTGAAGGACTGGGTTTCCTCACGGCCACAGGAATTATGGAAACGAAGAATCCATCGCCTCGTTAATCAATTGAATCGCAGTACTTAGGTCTGTGGTGTATACTTTGAATAAAGTCTTCATTGATGCCCACAATGTTGTTTCGTACCTTTTCATTTAAACGCCTCTAGAATTATGCATTTGAATTCCATTAAAAAAGATCTAATATTTTTGTCCCATTACATATTATTTCAAGTTTAGTATTTGAAATACATTCCAAGACAGTTTTTTTTGCTGCAGCTGTCGATGGCGTTATGCCAAATACCCGCTAATTCATCTGGGAACATTAAATAGAGATATTCATGCCAAACTTGGATACAAAGTTCTAGTATGAAAGTTAAAACTTGTTGCATAAGGGTGCTGCACCAAATAAATAGAACGATCTTAATTATTAACAATTGAGACTTTATTGCATACCAAATCATAAAATAATCCAATTTAATTAAATATGTATGCACAAAAAATTAATTTCTATACAGAAATGGCAAACAAATAAAATTTAAACGAAATTGTTTTATGAAATATAATTATTTTATGAACTATGAACTTTAGGAACTTAATAGTTATGAAATATAGTTATCCTTTGAAGGATGAAAGCAATAAAAAAAAGAAATATTTTTATGCTGAAATTATTGACATGAAATTATTGACATTATGCTGAAATTAAAGGACTTACCATTTGTAATTATTTGGAAAAAAAGTCAATATTAGATTAAAAAATAGAACCAGAAAAAAGTTAACCAAAAATTAAAAATAGATAATGTAAATAAATCCTTTTTCTACAAGAACAATAACTTTAGGTATGTTTTTCCTTAATTATACAATCATATCGTTTTTGCAAACGTTAACTTAATTAGGATATTACGCACTCGAGTCTTGCCAGTCACAATCCAGCGAATCTAACTTTTTTCAATTTATTCTTAAGACAGAGTTTCTCCTTACAAAATTAAGTACATTCTGTCAGGAAGTAATCAGTTTTTCAAAAGGAATTTTTTTGTTATATTTGGTACTAATCCTTTGTTTAAATGGAGATTTTTCATTTCCTTAGAATAAGAAAATAACGAACTAAAGAACGCAGAAAAATACTTCATATTTCATTAAAAAATTTCAGACATGAGATTTGGGCATATCTAACGAAGGATTACGAAATTTTCAACTCCTCAGTATACAATATAACCATTCAGGATAATTCAGAAAATATCAACAAATTTAAATTCAATGATTCTCAAATTAAAGAAGGTAAAAAGATGCCATTTCCACAGAAAGAATGGACAGGATATTTCGAATCTTTTATCATGAAACTATCTGAGCTTTGCCATAATTGTCATAAAATAACAATGGAGCAATGAACATAATTATAATTCACGTTTCATTGACAACATGTATTATAATTATAATCATTAAATATCTTCTCAACTTATAGAAAGCTTCATTACAACATCTTACTCCTTCCTACCCGAAGCTGGCTGCGACGAAATAGCCTCATTCAATACCAGGGTACAGTAGTGCATCGTAAGTAATCAAACATATCAACTGGAAACAATCAATCCATTAATTTAAAGTTTACCGAACCATCACATAAAAAATAATTCGATTTCGCTAGATCTACATTGAACCTATCCGCTTGGCTCCATTAATGATACCTTAAAAGTAAAAATTTCACTAAGTATTGAAGGCGCAGTCTTTTTTTTAGATTAAAAGCTGAAAAATAATCATATTTCAAAGAGATAAATATAGAAATGATTTCTGTAACCAAAAGATGACAATCGCGTACTGAAGTAAATTTGACCATTTACTACTATTTATTTGCCAAAATTCACATTTCTTTAAGAGGTAATCAACTATATTTCTACATTGACATTTGTCTTCTAAATCGAGAAGCTTCATTTAGTGAATTCTAAATACAGTGTGTCTTATAAATATTTGGTTAAGAAAAAAGTTATCTCATTTACAAAAGGTAAGACAAAATAGAGCTACGGTTTACAAAGTTCAATATATTGTCCTACGTTTGCGAATGCAGCCATCAGTTACGGTATAATATTTATTATTACATTACGCATCCACTCTAGTGGTATTACAAAAGAGGAATAACAGAAATGCTATTCAATGCTATGAAAAAGCACTTTGAATGTAGATCGATATTCTGATTATTCAATATAACCTTCATCGATATACTGAACATTCAAAAGCTACTATCCTATAATGGCATAACAGAACAGAAACGTTACTTAACGCCATGAAAAATTGCTTATGGATGTAAATCTATATATTAAGCATTCAAAAGCTGCTATTCTATACAACACCTTATCTAGTTTATAGCGTCGCTCAACATTATAATAACCATCAGGGAGTTTCACTTACAAACTAGGATACCAAAAATTTTTTGTTCTGATACAAAATCATCAGGGTGAAATTTCATTATCTCTGAGTAAATGTTATTTTTCTATTATCTTTCGTTCGATAATAATTCTTTTTAACTCTCCTCGAATTTCTAAATTAATAAGTATTATAAAAATATAACAGCTTTGATTATAATAAATTACTGAAATAATTGGATTTATCTGTATAGCGCGTTAAGCATCAGTGGATACAGGCATAATAATAAATGGGTTGAAGGGAACTACTTACGTATCATCCATATAGGCGAGGCCAAAGTATTCTTTTTCTTTGAGACTGAAATGCGAAGCCACCATGTCTAAAAGTTCGCCGGCATACAATTTTGGCTAAAAATATATAGCATTTACAAAAATGTAAGACATTTAAATAAAAATTAATATAATTTTTAAGAATTTATATGCATTAGCATTTCATTTGTACTATTCAAGCAAACAAACAGGATGCTAACTATACAGGATGTTTCCAAAAAACATGGACAAAATAACATGGTAGATCCGTCATACAACAAGGATTAAAAATCGTATAGGAACAAAGGGTCACAAACGTCTGTTGTAAAAGCTAGAGGCACGAGAGAGTGTTGCGATACAAACAAGAGGTGAGCAAATGTTCCGTTAACTTTGGGGCTGGACTATTGTAGGAGACTGTTTACTTGGTTCGTACCTTATCCCAGAAAGACTTAAGGCTCCATTTATCAAACATTCTTGCAAGAGGTTCAGCCAGAAATGCTGAATGATATTCTGATGCCCATTCGTAGACGCATTCGATTTCAACACGAAGGAGCTCCAACGCATTTCAGCACAGACGTCAGAGCACATCAATAGGCTACTTTTCCTGGCGTCCTGGTAGACAAATAGCCTGGTCACCAGACCTGACTCCTTCAGATTTTTCTTTTGGGAATTTTTAAAAGGACTTATGGAGGACTTGTGGAATTTTTAAAAGGACTTAAAAGGAGGTTATGAAACACCTGTGGTAACGCCGGAAGACTTGGTAAGGCGAATTGTTGTGGCAATAGCATGCGTTCGAGATACACCTAGTATCTTTGAGAAAGTGCACCGTTTTATGCAACTTAGATGTCAGGCGCTTCTTGATGTATTAGGCAAAAACTTTCCTGTAAGTTCAACATTTGAAGGGCATTAGTCGCATGTGAGTGAGTAATTATCTATAAGATGATCTGCAATGGTTGTGACTCTTTGTATTATATATTATTTTAGACGCCCTGTAGCGGCTCTCGATTGCAGTTGCGACCCTCTATTCCGAAACGATTTTTTTTATCTTTGTTGTATGACGGATCTACCATGTCATTTTGTCCACGTTTTTTAAATGCTCATCAGTATATTTTTTTATGTATATACAAAAAAAAAAAAAAGAAAGAAAGAAAAAGAAATTCAGAAAATAAAATTTCTGACACCAATATGTATCTCTTTTCTTTCCAATACTTTTATATCGATATGCTAATATTTATTTCTCTTTAATTTAGAATAAAACAATCAAAATCAAACCTTTTAAATAGATTTTTAATTGTCGAATTCAAAGATTTTCTTCAATGACTTGTAGACAGAAAAAGTGAATACACTGGAACGAGTTTCACTTTTTAGTTGACAAAGGAGCAAGCAGTCACATTGGTAAATCAAGAGTCATAAAAATTAGTTTTATATAATTTAAATTTCAGTAGTATCATCAGTGGCAATTTTAATCATTGCTTCTCTCATTTTTTTTTTTTAGCTTTTTCATTTTCAATTATTTATTTCAATTATTTTTATCTTCAGTCGTTAGACGATATTTTTGCGAAGAAGTCGATATTATTTTACCATTTCGTTATCATAATCTTGTTTTACGTTACTGTGGTTTTGATTTTATTAGTATTTCTCACGTGTAAAGCAACGCTGATCAAGTTTTGATAATAATTCAATATAATTTTTTAAAAAAAGGGTTTTAATCAAATGGACATAGTGATGAAATTTTGAAAATCTCAGTGATTTGCTGGAAATTTTTTAAAGCTGTATATATAAAGGAATAGCCGGTACCCGGCGCGTTGCTGCCTCAGAAGAAGTAATTTTGGAAATATGGTTTGGAATTTAAAAAAAAAACTGTTTTGTTTAATTAGGAATAATTGACATAATAATATTTATTTTCGTATCGCAATACATTCATTGAAATTGAGGTATAAATAAAGGAGAAAGGTAAATAATATTAATTCAACTTTTTTAAACTTTATTATTCAAAACTTCAGGGTTGGCAATATATTTTTACCATCTTCGACAGAAACGAATAAGTAATAAGCATTCACAGTTTCATCGCAATCGGATGAGCGGTAAGACAGCGCATAAGAGACATACAGACAAACATTCATTTTTATTTATATAGATTACTTTAAACAAAACATATCATAAATAAACAGAACAAACACCATCTACTTTTCAAAACCAAATTTGATGTATTCGCTTACCTTTATGAGTATGTCCAGGCGACGTTCGTCGAGAAGAACCACTTGGCTCTGCCGACCTTCCGACATCTAGAAGAAAAGAAAATCGATTAATTTATCAGGGATCTTAATTAACACAAGTCTTCAAAAATTAATGTATATTTATCGAAAATTTATCTGCAAACGCTTAACAAAACTTAAAAATAATAATTCACAATTTTAATTGTCCGAGAAGGAATTCGATTAAGTTTAGGTAAATGTGCTATCTTGATATTGATTTCATTTTAAGTAAAATGAAAGAGACCTGTCAATTTTTTTCATGGTTAATTCCACGTTAGACAACATTTTCCATCAAAGCCGCAAAAAGAAAGGAAGCAGGGCTAAATCAAAGACCTTCATGTTCATTGAGTACCATACCGATTCAGGATAACGAAATGCATATTTTACTTATTTTTAAGTGTGTTTTACTTTCATCTATGATAAATGAGCCTAATATGAATAGTGTATATAACTCGAGCATTGTATTGTATTAAGTTAAATAATGTAAAAAGGCTAAAATTCAAATATTCGTAATCCGCGACATCAGTGGTCATTAATCTAAAAATATCTTTTCGTCTTCCGTATAGTCACTGTATACACAAACGACATATTTTGATAGCAGTGAAGCTATCAAACATTTTACCCGTTCAACTCACAAAAAAAATTTACGTTTGTTATTCTACCTATTTACTTAAAATGTTATAATATGCCTACTTATGATTGAACTATTTATTTTACAAGCGTTATTCCACAGAAGATTCACTTAGTTAACTTAAATTTGTATATTATATGATTACGGAAAGCGGTGTGATTGTTCGTAAGAGAACTAATTAAAAAATTATGATACTATGTTTAGCCAATTTGTGTTTCCTATTTTATTACAGCAATATGCCAAATTTTGCAACAGAACAAAAGTATTATTATCCATAGAACGAAATTATTGTATAATACACTAGCTTCGCAAGCTTTAAAATGAACTTAACACTCATTAACAGAATATTTACTTTATAACAAATCTTAGTCTAATTTTTGCAACCAGATTCCCATAAATGCTCTATTCTGTTTTCCTTTGTTCGTAATCTTATCAAACAAAACTTCAAATAACTATTACATCACAGAGTATTTATATCTAAAAATACACAATTTCGAAAACTAGTTCACCCCAAAAAATTCCTTTATTAACAATTACACAGTCAATGAGAGAACCAGGTACCCACAAAACCTCCAACACAAAATCAACTCTCTTTCCATTATTTTATTCCCAGCCATTCCGTCTCACAATGGATGGCCGCTAATTAAAATGCGGACTTTCTGCAGAAAGTTTGAGTATGTTGAGATAAAGCAACGTAGATAAGCCTCGTTATACGCCGCGCCGCCATTCCTAAGTGGGCACGAACACAAAAGAGTCTCCTTTGTTAGAATTTGACGAGAAATGATAACTCAAAATTGATTCTTTTTGTTAGAAAAATTCCCTAGCTCTTTACTTTAGTTTTAAGGTCATGGTCACCAATTAGTTTCAGTCTTGTGAGAAACGGTGTAGAAAGTTAAAAAGTAGAACTAAACCTTCGTCTTTTGAGATATTTATCTTAAGTTTCCCTTCTATTTGGTTAGTAAAATCAGCGATGATTTGGAAACCACTTGATTAAAGTGACGAAAATTTGTTATGTAATATTATTAATATTTTGAAAATAATAATTACGATATTTTCTACATAATCTTATTATGAAAAATAGTATAGATTGATTCGATACTGCTAGGTTCAGTGGAGGCGGGGTGGTCAGCTGTATGCAAGAAGTATAGATTGGTTAATACATACAGTAATCCTCACACGAGTTTTAATGACACATAGTTCTAGCAATTATTAAGAACTAATATTTCAGAACGAGTTTTATTACAACAGTTATAACGGTTTTTGAACAAAATTTCATTAAATATTTTAAGAATATACAAAAACTTTAAAAAATCTATAAACAAAAAGGAACAAAAAATATGTATCGCAAAAATCTTCATACATTTTAAAGAAATCTATACGTATCAACAAATAGTGATAATTCGGTTAATTAGCATTTAGTGGAATATCCTTTTGCACCTACAATAGCTTTTTAAACGTTTAAGCACAGAATCACTAGTTTATTTGCTATTTTTAGCTCAGTGCTTTTTCATTTTTTTCAACATTACTATTTTTAGTTCGATTTTCGTTGCATCTTTGTACTCATATTTCCAGTTTTCACCATGTACTTTCTTAAAATTTAAATATGGAGACAGTGTTGGTAATTTTGGATTTTGGATACGGTTACAGAGGTGAAAGTTAAGAGCAGTGTCCTTAAGATTATGAACCTAGTAGAAAAAAAACAACGATGCTTCCCATATCCGAATTTAGGCCAGATAATTTAAATTTTCTTTTAAAATATTTAAATACAGAGCATGTTTGTCATTCCATCAATAAATTCTAAGTTTCTTAGTCTTGATGTAGACATATATTCCCACACAAAAAAATTTCCACCAGCGTGTTTTACTGCTTTAATTCAGTTCCAGGTTCTTTCTTCACATCACTTTCGCCCGTTAAAACAAACAAACAAACAAAAAAAAAATGAAAAATTTGCTTTCATCTGTAAATAAAATACGATTTCAATACGTTTTGGGTTTATTTATTATCCATTTGGCGAAAGAAAGACTTAACTTTTTATTCTTTACACTAACAGAAATGTTTTCTACAGGTTGAACGTCCATGTAATCCAGCAGATCTAAGAACTCATCAAACAATTTTAGTTGAAACTGAAGTAGGAAACATTTTGATTCTCGGCAAAAATCTTTACAGCACACAAACTTGGGACTTTTCACAAATTTATCATTAAATATTTTATTACGTTGGATTTAGTCTGTTGGACAACCATTTCATCCCCTGTTTCCGATTCAATTTTCTTTGTTAAAGCATTTTATCATAAATTTTATCGTAGAATTGGATAAAATTAGTCATTTAACGATACGTCAAATTGATTATTTACTACTATGATGAAAAATAATATTTTTCGAATACTTATTATTGCGTCCTTAGAAAAAAAGCTAATTTAAAATCATAAATTGAACCTAGAGAATCAATCAGGCAAAGATTAAAATCAAACAATTTTAAAATGCCACCAAAATGCAAAAATAAAAATTAACAGATGATAATTTTAGCTAAGCATTTATTGGTAAGTTTTTCGGCTCCTCTGATATAATGTCTTTTAAACTATTGACATGGAATGTGTTTAAAATTTCACCTTATTATTTGATACGACTTAAAAATATGAATTTAATGGCATGTCTACAGAAATTGCCGCGAGTATAAATTAAAACGTGTTCATGAAACAAAATAAAATCAGAAATAAAAGTCCTATTTTAAAAGTAATATTGCAAAGAAATCTATTGTTTAATTTCATATGTCACAATGGCAAAAGCATGCTACTGTATGGTTTTATGGAACAATGAAATTAGTTTGAATTACATAAAAATAAGATGTGTATAAACATTATTTTTGAGTATATATCAAATTAAATTTAAATATTCATCAAAGTTTTTAAACAAATTTATGAAAAAGAAGTTGGTATGGTCAAAAATACAACTTTTATTAGTGTTATAACAATGTAAAAATAACTCGTCAGATATATTTTCAAAACATAAAACAGACAATTAAGAAATATTTGCATAACTGTTAATTAGCATATTTTAATTAGATTTTTAATTATTTTCTTCACTTTGAAAAGTTTATTGACCTTCCACTTATCTTGAAAACTAAGTATGCCAAAGCAGCATTTATCTTCATCCAGAGTCCATGCAACGAGGCGATTCAAAAGCCAGAACAAATCAGTATTAGTGGTAATGTCAGTATCATCTGATTATAGTTTAAAATAGAGAGTATGAATTCAATAGCACTTTCATGATTTTTAATATAAATGTGATTATTTCTATAAATATTCGTACATCTAAACCAACTTACTTAACTACAATATTTAAATTAATCCTCTTAAAGAATTATACGAGTTCAAAAATTCTATAGAAACCTCATAAAATAAATTTTCATGTCATTTTTAGATTTATTGTATCAAATGATATCTATTAGCTGAATTAATTTGACATTGCTGTAAAACTCTTTTTCACGTTTTTAACTTTTCTGTAATTAGTGTTGTAAAACGACAAGATCTAAAAACTTGACAGAAATTAAGGTTTCATTAAACCTGAAGGTGAATG
>JAPMOQ010052485.1:0-56506 GCA_026543055.1 Argiope trifasciata
GACTTACATAAATCTTCTTATTTTTGTTAAACACAAATGATTTCCTTTTTTTTTTTTTTTTTTTTTTCTGAAATTCATTTGTTTGTAGAATTTTTAGGGAATTTAGAGTTGAAATATTTTCTATGAAATATTATGTAAACTGGAAGGTTGCAATAATTAGAACGCATCTTATTGTCTGTCTATGATTAAATAATGAGTGCAATAATTAGTCTCTCCTTATAAAATTATTCACATTGGCAAACGATTTCATTTCCTTTCTGGAATTAATTTATTTATGGAATTTGTAATTAACTAGACTTTAAAAAATTATCTAAACAAAAAAGTACAATAAATACAACTTATTTTATTGACTCTAAAAGATTTGTTCCTAAGAAAACAGGCCGAAATTTGACAAGGCTTATTTCTCCAGCGAGCATTGGTTCAAAATTGAATCAATTTTGAGTAATGTCGTTTTCCAAATTGCTCCATTGTGATACAACACATACTACCGCACTAAAAATATCTATAACACAATAAGACGCTTTATCTAGGAATGTAATTCAAAAGTAGGCTATTCTTTCTTATCTTTTCGTCACAGAATATCTCCTATCTCAAAATCTCTAGGATTCCCAGTCAGTTGAATAACGTGGAAAGATTTATTAAATAGAAAAAGGCGTTAAAGTTTAGAAACAGTACTCAAAATAATAACTATACACAATTCTATGATAAAACAAGCAATACATTTTTTTAAAATTCAATTCCAATTTAGGTAAACAACGAAAAAAAATTTAATTACTTTTATTAAATAATTATCAAAGAAATTATAAAGTGTCAAAAAATGATTGATTTTAGCAAGAGTTGAACACCCATTCTTTACCTTCAAGTGAAAAATACTGAAATCTTCTCATTTTTACCGATTGAGCTACTGCCTCTTGAGTTCAATTTTCATTACAAACTACTAAAGCTCTATTTAAATGATTAAAAGTTAATTAAATTTATTAATGAATGAATATTCGAAAAAAATTATATTAACATCAAGAGTTATCCACTATAAGTATTTTTTTTTTAAAAATGTATTTGGATTTGAAAGGATAAATAAAAGGACTTTTATTAATGCCTGAAAATTTAAACAAAATAAATAAATGTATATAGGGAGAGTGTGAACTAATAGCAGGAATTGAGAAAAAAAACCGGTGCATTTGGTGGGGAATATGAGTTCAAGAATTTTTATGAAAACATTTTCTGGAGAAAGGTTTGATTGAGGAAAGAGACAAAAATTATTTTGGGTGTGGGCCTGTGAAAATCAAATCTTCTTTAATCTGGTTATGCTAAAGTATCAGTGAATAGTTGTTTTGAGGTATCCTCTAAATGGCCATCAATACCTACTCTGCATGCATGAAAAATTGTATGATATGTTCGATATGATGTTCTGCCATTTTCTGAACGACAAATACTATCACGAAGATATTCTGACAATGCGGTTCATTTTTAGGCTGCTATGCTATGCTAATATCCCTAATATTTGTTGTAACATTTTTGTGATATAACATCGTGTTATTTGGTAACATGTGTTTACCATACAAAATCTAAGGTATCTGACTACATTCGAAGGAAAATTTTGAAAAATGGAGTTATTTTTAAATTATTAAAAATATGGTTTTTAGATGTATTGTCAATTATATTACAAAATAATATAAATAAAACCAAATTATTTGAAAACATAAAACATTTTGTGAAATAGGAAAAATTTTAGTAAATTTTAATGAAATTTATTCAAAACGGTTAAGACTTTACACAAAATTGCAATGCAGCCATCCTATTTTTCTTTGTGCACAAGTTATAGAATATAATGGTGAATGAAATGAACCAAAATCTAAGAAATATTTTGAGATGCAATGAAGTTATGGGTAAAAATATACATGTATATGCATTTTTTCCATAAATTCACATCTTACTTTTCTTAAAAACACCTATAAATGAAAAAGTATTTCACCAACAATAAAAGTTTTGGTTCATTTCATTGTTTATTCATTTCATTATTATTTAAAAAGCACGTTGACTTTTTTATGTAAATACCTCTATTAGTTTTTGAGATATGTTAACAATGGATAATTTTTGTGAAAATTAAAAATTTGAGAAAATTGAAGATAAACTTCAGTTGAAAAATAGGTGACCCGGGTTGATAGGTCAGGTTTACCTTTTCCTAGTAAACATAAATTGTTTTGGAAAGAGGAAAGTGTGAATTGCAAGAAATGATAACTAAAAAATTCGCCAATGGTATTGACAGCCAGTGTTTTTAACGTAGTCGGTTTAAAGAACAGTTAATGTATTCCATCAATATCTATTATTCAAGTTAGTCTGTTAATTCAATTTATTAAAATGGATATTTCATGAAAAAAGCTTGTTTTAAACTATTTAATGATGTTCCCACCTCATTGTGCATGTGATCTACTGATTGTTGGAAGTTCAAGCCTGATAGCAATACTGGACCGAGACATATTCGTTAAACTGATTTCGAAATACCTACGATCTCGAAGACACCAACAGTCTCCAACATCTGCATAAAAAACGCCACTTTAGGCTGTCAGAGAACACAATACAAAATATTATACCTTTTTAGACTCTTAATGTTTACAGGAAATTATTCTTCAAAACCAGATCCAGTATATCTTTTCAAAGAATAAAATATTTTCTTTCTATGCATTCTGTATTCCAAAAATAAGGAGGAAATTAAACCCATACTTCCGACAGACCTATTTAATGCATAATAATCACATTTTTATGTCGGAAATAAGAATATACAAAGGCGACATTTGAAAGCATGGTATAATTGTTATTCAAAACACAGATACAAAATATTCAAATTAAATTCTGTCTTCATTATTCATTTTTGTTTCTTAATTTTACAATATTCATAAAATCTATATAAATAAAAGTGAATGTTTGTCTGTATATCTTTATGCCCTGCCGTACCGTTCAACCTATCCTGATAAAACTTCAATTACTTGTTGCTTGCAGTTACGGGATGGTTATAGACATAATACAATCATCTAAAGTATTAAAAATATTTTCAGATGTAATAACAGCATCTCTTAATTATTAATTAACTCCCCAAGAAAACTCAACAGATTCAGTAAAGATGCTAAATTCAAGCTAGACGTTAATATTTCATAAATGCAATGCAAGTCCTTCTCTGAGGTAATAGTTTTGCTACAGACTATGCGAGAAAGTTTTAGAGGAACCAATCCTATAGGTTTGAAATTTTATCTATTCATTTAATAAAATGTTAGCGTTTTTTGCAGTAATTTCCGAAAAAAAATACCACAAATGTTTGCACCATCTTAGTTTTTTAAAAATTATCTTTTCAACTATATTAGCCATTTTATCGTATAAATATATTTTCTGTCTTTAATTAATTTTAAAAAGAAAATATTTTGATAGCATTTTTTAACATTAAACTTGAGAATTCTTAAAGAATATTAAACAAATCACGAGGTACTATAAATAGCTTCTTTTATTACCATTCTGAAAGAACACCAAGCTTAACAATTCTAAAAGAATACACAAATCTAATATATAAAAATGAATATTTGTTTATAAAATAGAATAATAAAAATGGAGTAAATGTTTTTATGCTTCTACTTTATATATCCTTCAATTTCAATGAATGAATTCATTGCCATCAAAAAAATATATAAATATCATTCTTAATTAAACTAGATAACTATTTCAAATTCCAAACGATATTTCCAAGATTATTTCTTCCGCGGCAGCAACGCGCCGGTTATCAGTTAATAGAATAATAAAACTCAAATACTTTTATTTATTACGGTTTAAAGCCCAAAGAAGAATTTTCGTTAGTTTACATAAGTTTTAATAGAATTTATATAGAAAACAGAATACTATAAAAACTGATTCGAAATAATATTTTAACTCCAGAATGTTAAATTGATTTGTCATTTTCTTTACCGTACTTTATCGTTATACTATTCCTCTTTAAAGGTTCTCAATCTTCTTTGGTTTTCTGATCTCAAGCATATGACTCCTACGCATACCATTATCTTAGATCTTTGATAATGAGTGATTAAGTCATCCAATAGTTCAACAATGATAATGGAAGTTGCGTAATGAGGGCAATATGTGGATTGCCATTATCTGAAATTCCTCATTCAGTCACTTTTATGAGGAAATTATGTTGATGCATCATTTAATCACGAATCTGGGCCAAAGTGGGTCCATCAAACACCCGTATATTTTATCTTAGTGAATATATATTAGTGATTATACATATCTACCTTTAAATGTATTCAGTAATATAATCAATTCGCTGATATAATAAATCAACTTATCCTGACCATTTGCTCGTTTATTTCCAGTCATATTCTACAGATCGTATCTTTTAAGCAGTCACATCACCAAAGAAAGAAAAAATAATAATGTATTTCTTTTTCCACAGTTATTTCTATTCTCAATAACTATTTTCAATGAAAGAATGTAAAAACAAAGACGAAAAAAAAATCTCCCTTCAAAGTATGTCTTCAAATATGCCTTCAACAAATTGTTTTATGGACACCTCGATTTTTTTAATTATAAGGAAAACAATAGAAACTTCTATAGTTTCATGGAAAATAAATGATATCGAAAGTACACGACATACCGTCTCCTTTTTTACATTTCAATTTATTTGAAGTGTATGAAAAGTATAGTAACTGTCAAAAAAAGTTTCGAACTAAAGATTTTGACGAATTTACGGGTTTGAAACTTTTTTGAAATCGAAACAAATATTTTTGGAAGATGTATGTCTATTTGTCAACACGATTAATCAAAAATACTTTGATGCAAAGAGATTAGATTTGTTTGAAGATTTCTATTAAATTTTGAAGGAAATTCTTTCACAGGAAGAACTAGATGAATAAAATTTAATATGCTGTTTAAATCTGTACAGGGTATATCAGTAATAAATTTTGAATCAAATATGCCTAAGGGTTTATAATATTGCTGTTTCCATCTGCCTCACCTATTGTGGGTGTACGGTATGAAAATGACTTTTATTAACACAAAGATCATGAGCTCAGAGACAACAAATATCTACAGCCAAGATGAACAGGGCATCACACTATAAAAGAGATTAGTTCATGAGTATTAATCTACCTTAGCACACAAAACTTCCAGACAAAATTCAGTAGGAGACGGGGTCTCGGAGTTCCTCACTACGATCTCTCCAGACGGCTGAAGTTCTCACTGTCACTTCGCTTTAGCTGTCGACTCACTACCAAAATATTGGCTACTCCACACCCAACATGACGTTGCTTCCACAGTATACAACAGGACTCGGCACATAGCACTTCAGCTCTCGCTCCACAAAACGCTGGCGCACCACTATTGCTTCTCTATCCACTCAAAAACTCGTTACTTGTATACGACTCCATTTAAACTTCGATTCTCCATCGCGGATTGAGACTGCCAGCCTTTTATAGCTCCAGGGAGACCTTCTCCGATAATCTTACTCCCGATTGGATTAATCGGGGCGAACATTCAAGTTTCTAACGGTATTCATTATCTCTACAAAATCGCCAATTTCATTTTCAAATTGATAGATGGGCACCAAATTTGGAGCCACTTCTGGAGTCACTGGCTCGATACTCAAGAAGCATCAACTACAGATTATTGTAATTCGGTCTTTTCCGTGATGGAACTGACCGACCTGGGAAGCTGCATTACGGGTTTGTAAGAATGTGTACAATCGCATGTATGCAAACTGGATACTCAGAAAGCAGTAGCTTAGATAAACGGAAATTGATAAGTAATATTGTAAATCACTCTATGTAAGCTATATGTTTTAGTTGTTTGGCAGAAAGGCTAACCAAGATGCCTTTTTTGTCTTCTTTGACAATATTACGAAACAGAAAGCGTTCATGTACAGGACTCTGTATATAAAAACTTAAGTTCTCGTGGTGGTCACTTCTTTGACTGTTATCCATATTTTTTATGGGGGTAAGGGGGAGATAAAAATTTTATTCGGTAGAAATGAAAAGTTTCAAAGAGAACATCGACTTTTTTCTTATAGAAATGTATAGAGATAAAGAAGTGTGGATTAAAAAAAATTCATTTGGAAACTGGAAAAAGTATATATCTGTATATTTATTTACGTGATATTTCAAAACACATCTAGAATACGGGGGTGGGTAGTGGGGGAAGATTTGTTTGTGTAGTTTGTACCAAAACTGCAAAACTGTACCAGTATTTTTTAAAAATTTATCCCTATTCCTGTGGGTATTGATGTATGTATTACCGTGAAAGTCCGAAATCTGGAGAATGTCGACATTCGCTGGTGAATGTCAACATTCACGTAGTCGCTTGGTGTATGTCCGAAATATTTGCTAGATATCCTCATTTCTCACTTACACCGGCAAATGTCGACATCCACAATGCACTAATGGTGAATCTTGAATATGCGTTTCATCTCTCCGTATCCGGAGAGGAGAAATGCAGATTTGCAATTTCGCCTCTTTGTTGACCTTGTGTTCCAGCAAAACACAACGTGCTCTAGGCCGCACCTCTTTGTTGACGTTGCCTTCTGTTATCTCCTTTTCGAGCTCTTTAATCATCTTTTCAAATTCCACCAAAGCTTGTCTGTGATTGTCGGCATATACCGGCGATGGTCCGAAAGTGCAAGAAATGTAATCAATTGTACGGTCTTTCACCAACGTTTTTGGTATGTGTTGACATTCACCAGCGAATGTCGACATTCTCCAATTTCGGTCTCTCACAGTAACATATGCAACATAATAATTCAAAATTTCTTCGAGCTAAATAGAAAAAAAAGATTATTTATCGTTGAATGTACAAGCAATCCTAATTCCTAACCACAAATAAACGATACAAGGGCTTATAAAAATAAGTATAAAAATAATTTAAGCTTTGAATAAAAATTCCTTTCCAAAAGTTAAAAGCAAAACAAAAGTATTAGTGAAAGAAACAAAATGTAACAACATACACGTAAATGAAAAATAAAATAAATCTGAAATGCTATCACGCAAATAAAGTATATACTAACACGGAATTCCAAAGAGAATTGGAAGTCAGAACTTCAATTTTGATAAATAAGGTTTTAAAGAATCAAACATGGAGACAAACTTTCAAGAAGGAAAATAAATGTCTACACACACACTGCATAAGCATATGCACACACAGATTATGAGGGAAAAATACTGAAAGCAAATAAATAATAAAAATAAAAAAGGGGAAAAGAAGGGGGAGGAATGAAAGCTAGAGTAATAATAATTTAAATATCTTATCGCCAATTTCAAGTTATCATGAGATAATATTATTATTTCTTAAGTCCTTATTTGTCTTAATTTAAATCATTAACCAGTTAAATCGGTTTGAAACAATCCTGTGACTAGCAGATAACACATGCGTCAATACTTAAATAAAACTGTATCGTTCTTTATCTCAAATTCGGTTTAACTCGATTCTTCGATAAGAACACAGCGATTAGCAGATGAATCGTTCAGCAAAGCAACAATCATATCTGTTGTCATCTGAAGTTTCTTCACATATCGCCAAATATTTGATGATTTTAGGCAAGCATTTATTTCATCAGCAGCAGTCGATTGTGGAATGATTAACAGTGTTTGGAGGAAATTGTCTCCAAAGCATCTCAAGTCATTATGAAAATATTTCAATGTCCAGTCATTACTTTCAATGCACATTTGTGCGCCATATTGCATACGCCCTATGTGAGGATTTTAGATGCTTCTAAAATTTGGCTCTTTCCGATTGTTTTGAAATGTTTGCTCGGAATTTTGTAGGTTTGACGGCAACATCAACATGAATCAACTGAATGAGCTTAAGGCATGCTTCCAACAACATACTTCACTAATCCGACTTCAATTCACCACGACTAATCCAAGACTACTCTTCATTTCAGAACCACCTCTCAATTCACGACGACCAAGACATATTGAGAGTGCCGGCCTTTTACAGTTCTTGGGAGACGAGATAGAAGCTTCTGCTCCAATCAGGGTGTATCTGGCCGTATCTCGGTTCCTAGATCATGAAATTTCTCGATGTTTCCAGCATAATACTTTTTGCAGCCAAAATCGTCACCAAGTTTGAGGCCAATATCTGGTATTACTAATGCGACATCAGATAGCATCCAATACAGATGATTACATCAATACAGACAGTAAATCAGTTTTTCTTATGATGACAATATGCGAATAAGAAGCAAAATAACAGCTTCGTTACACTATATGTCATTCTATTTATGAGAATATTTAACGCAATACAAATGGGCTTGGTTTTTCAAAACTTTCGTACACTCTCGAATAAATTTGTCTTCCTTGAGAATGCCTTACCTGGCATTAGCATATAACAGTTACCAAATATTCTCTTTTGGCTTCAATTTAGCCATTTTCTTGAATGTATCGCGCCATTTTTGACTGGCTATTTGACGAATAATCTCTGTCACGGAGTTAAAAAAACATGGAAACTGAATTTTGGTTTCAGGCGAATTTTTCTCGACCGATTGAAACGAACAAATAAAAAAAATTAACATAAAATTAAATACGTTCTCACAAAATCCCATAACGAGTTTGATATACTGAAATTATTGCGATTTTGAATTAATACGTTTACATATTTTGATAATACAGATTGACAGGCAATTGATACTTTGTTGGATTTGACTCAAAATTTGACAGATGTCTGCACTATAGATGTTAAATCTGTGTACTGCATTTTTTTTATCGAGCTTTCGTCATTTTGTAATCATCTCGCTAACTTATTTCTAACAGCTGGACAGGCATATTTTTCCTCAGTAGAGTTAACTCATAACTTGAAAGAGATCTGAAAATTTGATCTAAAGACCGTATAGTAAATTTCAACAAAATAGATCAAAGCATTTTTTATTTATCTTTGTCCCAGACAGGCGGATACGTTGACATTTTCAAAAAATTTATAGTTCAAATTCAAAGATGTCTGAAAAGTGGCGATTCGTTAAAATCGCGAGTTCAAATTTTTTTGATGATTGTGATACTTTCTTTATATGATGTATAGGAATAAATAAAAATTTGAAATTTCATATGTAAAATGCATATTTGAATTTGATCTTGAAAAAACTACTGTGACAAATGAAGTCGGCAAGACCAATAGAAAGTCGAAATGGAGGTTCTCTTGCTCCCATCGATAGGAATCCTACGCCTGCCGGTGGATTAAAATGGGACTGCTGGCACGCCAGTCCTTGAAAAGGGGAGAAATGTTACCAACCTGTAATTTTGCTTCTTAGCACGAATATTGTCATTATAATAAAGGCTGATTTACAGTCATCTGTATTGGATGTTGTCAAGTGTCGCATCCTAGAGCTTGGCTAAGGATTTGGAAACTTTGGCGATAAAATGGATAACACTCGAAATTTTGAGAATTTTCACAATCCATTTAATAGGAACTGAGATACTCCAGATACGCCCAGATTGGCCTAGATGATTTTAATTCTGCTACATGGGTTTTATAAAAGACCGGTTTTCTCAAGTTGCGAGTAGTCGTGAATTAGCAGTCGACCACAACAAATCCTGTCGATACTGCTACTCTCAGTTTGACGGGGTGGTCGGTTGTATGCAAGAAGAAGAAGTAGTCGTAGATTGAACTACCAATTTTGTGAAAAGTAGTGAAAGCGAGGAGACATAGGAGTGTTTCAGCCTTCTGGGGAGACCATAGAGAAAAGCTCCGAGGATTCTGCTGAATTCTGCCAGGCCTTTTTTGTGTGATGTGGAAGTTGCTAGTACTGGAATTTTACTTGTGGGCTACTGTTGCTGTTTTTGGCTGTTTGTAACAATATCATAAGAAATTTAACTATGATGAATATACGAGTAATTAGGTGAATACGAAGAATGTATTTGAAACTTCATCAGATAGTAGTTAGGAAGTAAAAATTGTTGGGACCAGATAAATGCCAGTTTTTGTTAAACTATTTATTTTATAGCTATAGTATTAAACTTAATTGTGTAATTGGCATTATACTATCTTATTTATTACAACAATTTAAACTCTTATGGCACTTTGAATAATTGCCCGAGAGTCCATTGCTTTTACACTTGCATTTAGTAGTGAAATGTTTCTTTTTGCAATGACAGCGTGTGTAGCCTTGTCCTCCACTTCTCGAATCAGCTGCAGCGGCATTTCTTTAGAAGAAGTAGTCTCATCTATGGAAAGTAACTTTTCTTCACAAATTATAAACTTTTTAGGAGTAGAAAGCTGCTTGAGGGTACCAATTTTGTTCGCTAATTTATAAAAGTAGAAGTTTTCTATTCCAACAACAAACGCCAACACCGTCTTTATGACTACTATAGACATCAGGAACTTCGCACAGTGGTCCCGTTGACATAAGTGTCACGTTTCGACCTCCATCAGAGCATGTTGATGATTGTCGGCATTTATCGATGATAGTCCGAATATATATGAATATAGTAAAATATTTGCTCTTTCATCTAGGTATTTAGTATATGTTGACCGTGGTATTTGGTATACGTACCAAATATACCGAGGTATATGAATGTACGAAATCGGAAAGTGTTGACATTTTATTCTATGCATTTATTTTATCGTTACATTCAAGGTATTACATTACAATCACTGAATTTTATTCTGTCATTACATTCAAGGTAACGATAGAATAAAATGAAATGCATCAACAATTTTTGTGAAACTTTAAGATTTATTAATAATTCGCTAAACTTATTAGAAGACTTAGTATCTTCAGTTTATTCTCTTTCATCAGCAATGGTTTTATTTTGCTAATGGAATTTAAATTTAAATTTAGTTTTTAAAAAAATATATCTATTCTAATTTTTCAGCAAAACAGGGAAAAAACAAATTTAGCAGATAGAATGATTGAAGTAATATCCACCGCTGAGGTATGAGTACGATTTTGAGTCCCGTACATGAAAGAAGAATACCTCATCAGCTTGGAGGGGGGAGTACGCTTTTCCTTTTCGGTAGTGATATGAAATAGCTATTCTGTAAAAAAAAAAAACAGTAATATTAATTACTATTGTATGTAAAAATTGTGCATAAAGTTTATTTTTATATATGTTAAGGCCAAAGCTCGAAGTTCGACCAGTTCCCGAATTGGCCGGCCAAATCGCACATTGGCCGGGACGTGTGGCCAATGCCCGAAGTACTGGAAATGAATAGTGTATATGCTACTTTGGCCTGCCACTTCTCGAAGTGCCTGGAACTTCCTGGCCAGTGTGCAAATGGTCGGCCAATTCGGGAACTGACCGTCTTTGGGCTCCGACCGTAATATATATAATTAAAAAATATTTTTCTGAGGCAAAAATCGCCAATACACTTCGGGTATCTGTACGACCACGTGTTTATCAGGGACTTGAATTCGCACATGTCCGTGAACATCAACGTCTCGTCTATAGATCTATAGTTTAGATCAATGAATAAATTAATTGAGAGATTAAAATCAAAAATCGGAAAGAATCGAAACTTAAGAAGCTAAAATAATAAAAGTTAATTGTACAAATTTTATTTGTCATATTTCTTACGTTTTTGAATTCTCGAGTTGATATACATGCTACAATGCAGACCGACAAACAGACAGCCTCTTAACGGGTTTTGCTTCAAATTCAAGATGGATTTATATTGAAAATGGTAATCTTTTGTACCAAATATAATATTACTCTTTGTTATCGTATTCATTTTTTTTCTCAGAAAGTTCAACAAACAGTTTCTTTCAATTGATGTCGTTCAATTTTTTTATAGAAATCTATGATTTTGATGTAAAAAAGGGATACATCAAATTCTATTCGTTTTTCTCAAAACATTCTTGAGTTACTGCGCAGAAAAAAAAGATTTGAATTGTTTGATTGAAAAATTGAACAGATTAAATTTCAGAGAAACAAATATAATTCCAAGAATGTGTTTTTTGAACGTCGGGAATCTTAACGGTACAGATTCATCGAATTGTCGATCTCGTATTTTAGGCCGTTTACAATGGTTTCCTTTTTTCATGCTTCATACTCGATAACGTGAAAAATGTAACAAGCAAGAAAAGTAGATTGCAATATGTGTTTTAGAACTAGAGTTTAAAAAATGTATAAAATTTTACACTTAAAATTCTAATAAAAAAATCAAGGAATCATATATTTTAATTTCATATTAATTCAGAAGAATCGGTACGTTGTGTAAATACAAGTAAAAATTTTTTGAGGGATTAAGATATACATAATTTAATTATTTAAAAAGTTAAAAGTTACTTAAAACATTTGTTAAAAGTTATTTATTAGTTAAAAATTACTTAAAAATTTAGTTAAAAAGCATTAGAGTAGAATTGGGTTTTTGAATAGAATTCTAAATTTAAATCTGTAGACCCCGTTTTTCTTCATATTTTCTAATGCATTTACTAAATGTGTTTAAATAATTTAAATAAAAAAAAACAATTGAGTCTAAAAAATTAAATAATTGTTTTTCATTTAAAATCAAATTTAGTTAAAACTCATTTACTTTAAATTTACAATTTTACAGTTAAAATTTTTAAGTAAATAAAGTTAAGTACCAGTTTATAAAGTATTCAAAATTATTGATTCCTTAGATCCCAACTAATCATAATAACTATAAATTACTTTAATTTTTTTACATTAAAAAACAAATTATATGAGCCTAAATTTCTACAACTTATTTTCAAATAAAATGCTTAGATATACGAAACTTGATCTTATAGTTATTGGTAGAATATATGCTTTTTAGAACTCTAACATAATAATGGATATTAAATTTCAAAAATAACAAAGACTGCGGTGGTTTCTGTCTTTTATATTATATTTTATACCAACCAATATATAGCTGCCAATTTATTCAATTTAATATTAAATGTAAGCAATTTCAGAGCCAGAGGCATAACTCCAGATCCAATTTCAGCCTCTTGCTAATTCACTTAAGTATAACTTCGACCAAATACTCGATTCTCCCAGCTTAGTAGTGTTTACCGAATCCCAAACCCCTTTTCTACTCCCCTTCCCCCTCCAACAATTACTGAAACACTAGTTGAGCATTTTAAGTCTGGTTCACATGACTAGGAGTCATTACTGGAAAATGTTTAGGCGGGCGCTCCTACCATTCGATTTAAATATGCCTAGTTTGGCACTAGCAGATGCGGAATACATCAGCTCACATTTAATGTCAGTCTGCAAATTCAATTGAAGCTTATAAATTATAGCAGCTAGATGGTACGAAATGTTAATACAGAGAGTTTGAGAATTATGTGGTGGTTTCATATGGGAAATCAATAGGATAGTTCTCCTTTCATCATTCTAATGTATTAATATGATATTAGAAGAGTAGTTTTATGTTTAGCTTTGTGATAAAGGAAAAAGTACTGATTATGCATTTTGGATCTCTTAATATTCCCAAACTGGATTCAAAATTTAATATAATCAGTTGAGGTGTCAAGACCATATTTAGATTGTTGCGATTTTGAGTTATCGCTTTCATAATGTTGAAAGAAATCAGTTAAATGGGTGAACTGCAGACAGGGGATACTTAGACACATTTATTGTTAAAGTTGTATTATTCTATTCAAAATATGGATAATAAAACACAGATGAATCGTACACACACAAAAGAAAAACCTAGCAGAAATCAGCATTTCATACAAGCCACAAATCTCTGTTTAATAACATTAAAAGCACCAGATAATCAGAGATAACTCGCTGATCAACTCTGTAAAGAAAAATTTCGCTCATTACTCTTTCTTGTCACAGTTAATCCCCTAATGACTATCGGTCAATTTGCGCGCCTCCATTTTTTATAGTTCCGATGAAAAGACATCGAATGTTCTAGAACAAACGCTGGTACAAGTGACAAATAAACAACTCACAAGAACAAATCATTGTTAAAGAACATCAAAAGTATAAAGCATTCAGAGATCAAAATTTTATAGAGACATTTTTTTCACTATTTTTTCTCGTCTTGATTACTGCTTTAATGACTATATGTGCATCTCTGCTTTTTATAGCTCCAGTGACAAGACATCGAATGTTCTAGAATAAATGTTGGTACAGAGAGAAATAAATCATCAGCTCACAAGCAACAAATCGTTATTGAACAACATCAAATGCTTCAGGTGTTCTGAGAGACCTAGCTGATCAATGCTTTAAAAATAGGCTTCACTCATTATTCTCTTTCTCTTCGATTACAGCATTAATGGCTAACTCTCATTTGTGCTCCTCGACTTTTTTAGAGTTCCAGTGACACGATATCGAATGTTCTAGAAGGAACACCGGTACTCGAGTTCTGATACAGTTTTGAAATTTTCGAATATTCTGATTTCCAATTATTTTTGTCGTTAAAGGCAAAAAACGCTCGCCAATACAGTCGATTCCGATTAATCGGACCACATCGGGACGCGATCATTTTGGTCCTAATAACCGGCTGGTCCGATTACACGAACACGCCCTATGTTACAAGACGAGACGTGCTATAAGTAATATATTGAAATGTCATTATGACCTTTATTGTGCGGTACACGCGTATGGCAAACATACAGACAAGAACTACTGTTGCTTATGAACTTTATTCATTGAAAAATAAATTTACAAACAAATTCTTCGAAACGATCTACATGATACTCAGCATGCGAAGCACAGTAAAAAAAGTTCTTATCAAATTCAAGTCAACGTTTGAAGAACTTACTACCGAGCTGCCCTTCTAAGAAACAAAGTGCTTGCTCACCTCCCACTGGTTCTTTTCCCTTTCGGACTTCCTGCTGTACACAGGCGACTTGTGGCTTCTTTTTGATCTTCCCTGCCACGTTCTTTGGTCCGTTTAAACGGAATTTTGGTTCAAATAAGCGAATAATATTAGGCTTATGTACATAGGATTTGTTTCGGTTCTTTGAGATTCGGTCCGAATAAGCGACTGGTCCGATTATCCGGTGGTCCAATTAACCGGATTCGACTGTACTTGGCAACAAGATACTTGATGCTGAATAGATGTCTGATTCGGCATCTCTTCAGCAGTAAAATAATTGTACAGCTATTTTTTTTGCAGGAAACTCGTTGCGCTGATAAACGTATTACAAATTTGTAACAATATGCAAACAAACCAAATGTTGGATGAACAGTTAATAAATTACTTCTGGTTTAAGCTTAGATTCAGATGTATAATTGTGATAAAATTGCAAGGCAAATATTTATCAAAATTATTGCATTTTGAAGATATATTGAGTGATACGAATATATACGAATGAGGAGTAAAATAGACTCTCCTGCACTAAAGCTTATCCATTCTTTGGTATAGCTTTGTAATTTTGAATTCGGCAAACAATTGAGTGATACGAATATATACGAATGAGGAGTAAAATAGACTCTCCTGCATTAAAGCCTATCCATTCTTTGGTATAGCTTTGTAATTTTGAATTCGGCAAACAATTTTCATTCGTATTGTTTATTTCATTTTTGGGTTATAATATTCACAAATAAGAAATACACGGCAGTATTTCAATCCAATGATCTTCCTTATTTAGGAGTTGCAGATGTAAGAAATACTTCTCAGAAGTACAGAGGTTACTTAATGCTTTCTCATATACTATACTTCATATATTCTCATATATTTCTATACTTTTTATCTTTTAATTATTAAAAGATAAATTATAATAGTCAAAAAAAATGTTCAAACTTAAAAGTTTAATGAATCGCCATATTTCAGATTTCTCTAAGTTCGAAAATACATTTTTGTCTGCCTGTCTGTAGAATAAGATAGCTCAATTATGTTTCAAACTAAATGAATGAAATTTGGTATCAAGATTAGTATTAGACTTACAGCCTTTAATATTATGTTGTGCGAAAAATATTCACTGTTTCATCTGTCTATTTGTCTGAATGCAAGGAAGTCTGATATCTACAAAAACCATAAAGCTGGAAAAATAAAATTTTGTACATAGCTTTAGCGTCTAAAGTGTAGATTCATATCAAGTTTGTGTAAAATCCTCCCAAGTGTTTCTTGTCTATAAGTCTGCATATTTCCATACATGCAAACATGATAACTTATGATAACTAAATAAGGGAGATTCGACAAAATGTCGAACTTTTTTAAAATTAAATGCATTCTCAACAATACGATAAAATAAAAATCCATTACACAAATATCGAATGAAACAGAATTATAAAATTAAACGACTAAGACACCACAAACTGAATGATAATATCTCATTAAATAAAAATTCAGCGCTATTTTTCACATCATTATATTCAAGCACTTCTCATTAGGAAACACTGAGACATCAAATTAAAGAAAGAAAAATTGTTCTATTTCTGGCAACAACAGAAGCACTCTCCATGCGCCCAGCTGAAAGAATGTATGAGGAATGTATCATTCGCCGACCAATCAGAGACGAGCATTGCCTCCCGCATCTTTTTTTTCTGGAACAGATGATCTCTATCAGGAGCTAATATGCGCGTGCCGAGGGGAGAAGGGAGATCGATTTCCCCTGGTGATAAATGATCTGATCACATTTTCGTTGTAACTCTCCCTCACTCTCGCTAATATTCAAGAGTTTCGTTTCTTCGAGAGATGTTTGGCTGGGTTTCCATAAATTATTGGTAAAGATCGTGTTCGATAGTTCCAACAAAGTATTTGTTAATGGGGAGTATAGAATTGTTGATGAAAAGATTTATCGGCTTGTTTTTATAGCTTGAAATGTGATATTTCAAAGATTATAAGACGTGGTTTTCCCAAAACTCTCTCGCGTACTTTATAATAAACTTTTCATGTCAAAGAACGCTTTGCCTGGCATTGGCGTAAAATAATAATAAATTATTAACTTTTGGTGGAAATGCGGTATTTTTACTGAATCTACGGTGTCATCCATGGCAATTAGTCAATGGCATACCATTGATAGTATCCGAAAATCAAATTTTATTTTAGACGTATTTTCCTTAACCCATTGAAACACATATCTGAAGCAAAGTTTCTACTTTAACTATTAACTCAATTATTAAAAGTCAAAACTATTTTGAACTTTTAATAATCGAGTTATGTCAAAATTGTCAAAATGTTCCTGATCGTACTATTTCCTGCTTTTAAAAAATGAGGGTTTCATAGTTCTTATCTTGAAATCTTGTCTCAAATCAATAAAGAGGATAGTTTTTATTCGCGGCTATATCGGTCATAATAACAATAAATGCATTAATTATAATAATTATATAAGTAATTATACACTGAAGTGACAAAAGTCATGGGATGACTGTTAATATCGTGTCGGTCCTCCTTTTGCCCGGTGAAGTGCAACAACTCGACGTGTCATGGAGTCCACAAGTCGTTGGAAGTCCTCTGCAGGAATATTGAGCCATGCTGTCTGTATAGACGTCCATAATTGTGAAAGTGTGGATGGTGCAGGAATTTGGGTACGAACGGACCTTTCGATGATGTCCCATAAATGCTCGATGGGATTCATATCGGGCGATCTAGGTGGCCAGATCATGCGCTGGAATTGTCCGGAATGTTCTTCAAACCAATCGCGAACAGTTCTGGCCAGGTGACATGGCGCATTGTCATTCATAAAAATCCCATCGTTGTGTGGGTACGTGAAGTCCCACACAACGATGTACGTCTAGCTCCAACTAACATTTCACGTTCAAAGTTTGTTAATTCTCGTCGTGCCGCCATAAATCATGAAAAACCTGTTCACATGAATAACTTGAACACAAATGAAAGCTTTGGAAAACGAACTACGCATTTATACTTTTTTGCAGCGATACTACTGCCATCTGTATATTTGCATATTGCTATCCCATGACTTTTGTCACTTCAGTGTAATGAATATAATATTTCCATTAATGAATAATCTGTTAATATGTTTCATATTACATATCAGAAATAAATATGCTCTAATTATTAAGTATATTATAATCAGTTTTTTCTTACTAACTGTTGTTTTTTTTATTGCATCAAAATTGATGGGAAAATTAATTATTAATAATAAATTAAACTAAAAAGTAATTTATGATCAATAATAAATCTACATAATTGTTAATTAATCTAGAAATTAATGGAAAAGTAATTTATAAAGATATTTTTAATTCTATTATTACCAGGAACATTTTACAGCACATAATTTCAGAACTTTAATGTAGGAATAGAAAATAAAGTAATCTATTTTAAAAAGTCATTATTACAAAATTATATTTAAAAAGTTTCAAAAATGAAATAAAATATTTCTTTTGTTTGGATTCTGTAGTAACCAAAATTTCCGGCGAACCATTTCTAACACTTTGTTATTTTAAAAATATATTCAAACCAAAAATCAAAACAATTCAGAGATTATAAGTAAACTGTGCATAATTGATTTCTACTAATGCATGATTTCCTTCTAATGCTGCATAATTTTCATGTGCATTAAGAATGCATAATTTACTTCTAAGCAATGCATTCCCAATGCAAATGAAGGTTTTTTTTTTTTAATTTATATATTCTCGCTCCAGAAACCATTCGGAAATATGCAAAATTTAATATTTTCAAATTTTTTTTTTCGATTTTTATTCTCATATGCTGATTTTGTAAACTTTTTTTTTCTATTTCGAACTATTTTTTTATCCCAGTTTTGTTTGTTTACTTTATCTGAGGAGGTATTATCAAAAGTAATTTAATATATCTCTCACAACGTATAGCTTCATACGGTAGTTACGAGGAGCTGTCCAAAAACGTTTACAAGGCAAAATGCTGTAATAGCAATACATACAAGATATAAAAGTAATTAAGAGACATATGTAGTGGTTTTTTTTCTACATAATCACCAACCTTGCTCAGGCATTTATCACTCGGCCGGGCCCATTTGTTTAATCCGTCTTGGTAATAATCAGGTCCCTGGCTATTGAGCCAATTCTTGGTAACTATTTGAACATCATCTGATATGAACTTGTTCAGGATAAGTGTTTCTTCGATATCGGGAAAAGGAAATAGTCAATGGGACCCAAATCGGGGCTGCATGAAGGTGACTCCAGACCTTCCACCTTAATGTTTCCGGAAGTCTCTAGGACCCCTTCAAAAGTACGATATTGTTTCGCCACCTGCGGTCTACTCATTGATATTATTCGTCCCAGTATATTTCAGCGATTTGTCTGTGAATGGCCTATGGGCAGTCATTCTTTACCCACAGAAATCGTATCAAAGCAAGCACTTCAGTTCGAGACCACTTTTGTAGATATCTTGCCATTACTGTCGCTCTTTCAGGCCTCAGCACTAACGCAATGTGCTTGAACGACCGGTTTAGACAATTAGAGACATCTACCTCCACTCTGGCTAACAATATTTTCATCCACAGTTTCTATTTTCCAAATAATGCCTGCTTGTAAACTTATTTTTTGATCGTCCCTCGTATCAGAATTTCAAATTCTGTTTTATAAGTATCCATTGTAAAATATGTTGATTAATTGGTCACCTAAATGGTTTCATGATAAGGCCTTAGCTACGGTTATTGTTTCAACGAAGTGTAATTATGTTTTGCGCCAGCTGAAAATGCCCACAGTGGTTCAGAAGTTTGGAGAATTGGTGCCAGCCAAGGTGCTGTCCTTAACATTCAAAATAGCACTGGCTTTACTTTAAAACGGGAAGCTATTTTCCCTAAATCAAAGGGGAAGGCAAAAGCTGGCTATTTTTTCAGCACATTTTTGCTTAGTAAACAAACTGGTAATTTATTTTATTTTCACTTTCTGGAATACATATTATGAAGAAAGTATCATAATCGTTAAAAAATTCGAACCGAATTTTGACGCAGCTGTACGCTTCAGACCACCATGAGTTCAAAAAGCAAAATTTTGGAAAATGTCCGTCTGTCTGTGACAAAGGTAATTTAAAAAAAAACGCTTTGAGCTAGTCGAATGAAATTTCCTACAGGTTTTTATGCAAATTCGCTGATTTCAATCAAATTTTTAGCAAAATCTGCTCAGAAATCTATCTGTCCAATCGTTCAAATAAGAGTTAATACACTACCTATAAAAGCAAGATGGTTAAAATTGGGCACTTAAATTTAGCCTCAATTTAAGTTTGAGTCAAATCGAACTAAAGATTGACAGTCAGTATATTCTGAAGCATGTAAACACGATAATTCAAATGCTCAGTAAGAAATAAATCAAATTTGGAAACTGGATTTTGTGATTGAAAGTGTAATTTTGTCTGATTTTTTTTATTATTTCAAAAGATTGAGAAATATAAAATAATAGTCAGATGTCTAAAATATAGTCAGACTCCAAGGCAGTTACATTGTCAGCTTAATCGGTATTCAAAACCATTTTTCCATTTCGAGTAATATTCCTGTCTCTAAAAGTTTGTATATTAAATTTCAGGTCAAGATTAGAGTGGTCACCCCATATAATTTCTTCAAACGCACATTTTTTCCTTGAGTAGAATATTTTAATATTTCCCTCTTCTAATTACTATTAAAATGACACTATTAACTAAAATAAAATCAGTCGCTCATTATTCAAAAGAAAAGCCAACGCGAAAGTCTATTTGAAATGTCGTATATTATGTAAGAAAGAACTTTCACTTTCCTTCTCCCTCCTTATAAAATTGTACACTCTACCCAAGGTCAGGAATGGATTGTAACCACTCTCTGCTACCTGGCATAGGGGTAGCATATCTTTCCCGTGATCTGGGCATCCCAGGTTCGAGTCTCGGTTCGGACATAATTGTTATTCTGTGTTCTATCTGTGAGTTGTATGAATGTCCCCCCACCTGCAAAATGGGGTTATGGAAGCAAATGTTAAGCATTAAGTAGTCAAGTTGTACTCTTGGCTCTAGTGGCGCTACTGAACAAACAGCCACTTATTTTGGCTTAAACCGCTGACAGCTTTCTGCCATAAGTAATTCTTGCATGGGATTGGTGAAGTATGGATACGAAATTTTGATATTTAGTATACATCTAGATATTTTATTCATTGTACGAATATGTATGTATGCCTAATTTCCGAGCGATTTAAATCAAAATTTGACAATGAACGATTACATACAGGATTTAATTGCTTCAACTCTAAAAAGCATGTCTTTGTTTCTATTTATTTATTTACACACACATATTATATATATCATTTTCATGTAATTTGTTAAAATTATTATTTTTCAATTTTAATTGTTTTTTTAATTAAAATTATATGTATAATGCTCCAAATGGCTACATCATGATTTAAATAATATACAAAAAATAGATAATAATATACAAATAATATTTAAATAATATACGCAATACAAATACCATTATAACAATTCTGTAATAAAAACGAAAGTCAATTTTAACCAATATATATTTAATAATACAAAAATATATTTTGATGGTATTTTTTATAGTAGATCTGTTTATACATCCTCATATTTTTCCAAGCTTACAATTTAAATCAAATTCTAGCACCGTTCATTTCTAGTTAATCATTTCTACAAATATTTATCAAAAGCATTTTAAACAAGAAATATAAAAAATTATTTTAATTCCTACTGAAGTCAACAAAGGGAATTTTTATTTTAGTTAATTTTTATGAAATATTTATCAAAAAAGTATTTATTTTTGCAAGAATTGAGCTGGCATTCTTCGCCTTCACGTGAAAAATACTGAAATCCTTGCCTATTGCCAATTGAGCCGCTGCCTATCGATTTCAATTTTCATTAAAAACTGCTAAAACTCTATTTAAAGAGTTTAAATTTATTAAATTTAATGAATAAATTATTTTAAAAAAATGTATTAACATCGAAGGTCATCTACTACAAGTTTAAGAAAATGTATTTGCATTTGAGTGGATGAAAAAAAGTATTTTATTAACGATTGAAAATATGAACAATATGTATAAATAAATAAATATAGAGAGAATTTGAATTAATAATAGGAATTGAAAAATTTTATCAAACATTAATTTTTGCATTTTGGAACAATGAAGAAGTCGTGTGATATTTATAAATGGGAATGCAAACCCTTCTGTGTATCTGTAGTAAGTTATATGGCTACACGATACTCCGAAGAATTTTTACAGCATTTATGAGTTATTGCGCTTACATGCATGTGAAAGTATAGACTAGCAGACGATCAAGCGTTTGACAGATTTAATTTAATATTTGATAAAAAATCTTCAGTTTAGAATCAAAATTTGAGTTCTAAATATTATATATCTAGCTCTTTAAATTCTGTAGTTATCGAGTGCCGTTATACTCGAATAACTGCTTATAGAACCTTCCACTGAAAGGATTTCGTTGAAAATTAGACAGAAATCTGTGAATTTGATACCAAATTTGAATTGTATATCTCAAATTATTTTTGATTTATCGTGCTCACAGGCAGATACAATGCTTAAACTGTGCTTTCTGTGCTCACAGAAGTCTAAAACGAGGAGATTCAATGAAACTTTGAGTTTGAAGTTTTTGCTGATTCTAATATTTTCTACATAATTTTTAAAATTTAATTAAATAATAAACATACAACATTATAGACAAAATACGAGGCAATAATAAAAAAAATCGTTTGCTATTGTTTTTATAATATAATTTTCAATAGCGTAGAATAAAAAAAAACGCTGCATGAGTTTTATTCCAGATAAAATAAAAAAGATGTTTTTATTCGAAGAATATATGCTTCAAACCCGAAGAAAAATATTTTTACATCTTTTGTTATTTCTGAAAGAACTGCTTCCATTTATCGATAACCACCTTTGCTCTTTACAAGAGAACAGAAACTAAAAGATTGAATTTTAAATTGGAAGATTTCGCTACGAAACGTTTATCCCTTCCATCACAAAAAACAAACTGAAAGAGTGGGTTTTTCTTATTTCTTGATACTCTGTCTAATGTTGTTTTCGACAATTCTATAAATGGAATAGTGGAAAACCTGGTCACGAGATAAAGATTGTATGCAGAGCACACAGAAATTCCATCTTCGCTGAGAAGATCAATCATGTGGGTTTCGTCGTTCACACGCAAACTTTACATAAGAAACATCGTGTGCCGAGTTCAGATACACAAATGCATAACATGATTAGCAGAGGGGTCAGCTTCCATTAAAGATAGGGGGTGCTTTATCATATTAAAAAAGGACATTGCGTGTCTCGATTTCTGTGGAAAAATATTTGTCTCTTTTTTAAAATCAGAATAAGATAACATCCATTTTGGATACTTTTGTTACAAATGAAGGAATATCGGTAGTAAACATTGCGTGCAAAGATACGCCGTTGTTAAATATTTTCTCCCTGAATATCTAACATTCAATAAAAGTACCGAATCTCTTGTACGAAAAATTCAGATTTATTGATGCGTAAGCATGTATTAAGGTGTCCCAAAAATTTCTTTCTCATCTCTCTATGAATGGCCTTATTTTGCTCTGCTTGTGCAAACACGTAGGTTTATCTATAAGCCGTCATCGGTTTCAATCTTACCAGATCTCCTTTACGGTACGTTTTTGTTTGTGCCACAGTTTCCTTTAAGACATTCATGCACATTGTTAAACATGAGAAGCAAAAGTTTCTTTCTCATCTCGCTCTGAATGGCCTTATCTTACTCTGCTTGTGCTAACACGTAGGTTTAGCTATAAGCCGTCATCGGTTACAGCCGTACCAGATTTCATTTACAGTATGTTTCATTTGTACCACAGTTTCTTTTACCACATTCATCCACATTGATTAGCATGGGTAGCAAAAGGCGACATTTACAGCTTTAAAGATATTTGCCACTGGAGACGAAACTTGGATTTCATACGAAAACTAGATGGTGCCCGGCACGTTGCTGCAGCAGAAGAAATAATTGTGAAAGTATCGTTTGAAATTTAAAATAACAATCTTGTTTTATTAAGAATAATATTTATTTTCGTACACGTAATGAATGCATTCATTTAAATTGAGTGATACATAAAGTAGAAGCGTAAATAAATTAATTCTGTTTTTTTAAACTTTATTACTCAACACTTTAGGGTTGACAATATTTTTATATTTTCCTACCTACAGCAGAAACAAATAAGTGCAAGTTACAAGTATTCAAAGTTTTATCGGATTCGGCTGAGCGGTACAACACCACATAACAGACATACAGACAAACATTAATTTTTATTTATATAGATTACATAATTTTACTATGCCTTTGACCATCCCGTAACTACAATTAATAAATATAAGTTTTACCGGAATCGGATGCTCAGACAAACATTCATTTATATTTAAATAGATGTGCATGGAAAACGCATTTCATGTAAGTGCAATGGGCGTTCAATTGTTGCAAAGCTAAGACTGCACCCCAAATAAGTTCTTTTATCACTTTAGTGAGATTTTAAAGGTTTAATTATCTACGAGCTCCTTCTTTAAGGTGAAGCAATAGATTCAATGAAATACTGATATCAATTGGATCAACTGAAAGCTGCCGTAGCAAAAAACGACCAGAGCTAATGAAGTTATGATGCATTGTTTTTCATCATGCGATATTATATATTGCATTTATCGTAAGATACTAGCTCTTATAGTTTGATTGGGAAGTTTGATCTCATCCTGCACACTCTCCAAACTTCACTCCATCGTATTATTACTTCTTTTTGTATTTAAAATATTATCTTTCAGATAAGAACTTTAAATACATCAACGACATAAAAGCGCGAAGCGAAGATTATTTCTTGTACAAAACGCAGTTTTGGAAAGAAGGCATAATGGAAGAAAGCAACAGGATTCTTATATAACAAAATAAATAACATCTTAAACAGTAAATATTGTTCTTTTATTTCATATTAAAAAAAAAAAGAAGTTTATGGGATACCTTTATACAAAGATGAAATATTAATTTACTGTTGCTATTAATTAGTTACTAAAAAATTTTAATAATCCTCAGAACCTGTGGCTCATCTGCGTTTATTAGTTCAATTTGTTTGAAGATAAAGCAAAAACTACACTCTTAGAGTTTTCGAATTCTCCTATTCAACAGCTTAAAAGCCAAATCTAATTAATGGTATTTAACTAATTACTTCTCTAAAGCTTTGGTATAAACGACTACTTTAGTAGTGCCATTTAGCATATATCAGTACAATAAAACTAACAAAATCATCAAGTAAATTAAAATCTTATTCAGCGAATTGAAAATAAAATAATAAAAATCGTTTGCATCTCTTCACAATATTTATGATCGGAAGAGTGTTGGGATGTCTTTTCAGAAAATGAAAAGTCGTTTGCACAATAATCTAAATAGCGAACGGGAGCTGATATAAAATGGATTAAATTAGAAGCAGGCTACTGAATGCTGGAATGATTTGTTAAATAAATATTTGAGGCTTTTATAAAGTCTTCAAAGTTAAGAAATAGTTGAAATCTCCTTTAGCAAATTTCAAACTATTATGCGAGAACATTTATATTTAACAATTACCAACATTTAGAAATTAATGGATTTTAGCCTTTTTGAAATAATTCGAGTTCTAAAATTTTTTTCTCAAAGCCAGAATTTTTTTGGTAAAAAAGTAATTTAACCCAGTATGAAACAATTACGTGACTAGCAAATCAAACATTTAAAAAAAGGATGCCATTTTTCATCTAAAAATCGGTTGATCTAAAAAAAATTATTCAATGCCTGATTTTTTTTTTTTTGCTTAATATGTGAAATCGCTTAATATGGTTTTTTTTAAATATGGATGCATGTGTAATCTGATTGACTTGTGATTATTTCAAACCTGTTTAAACTGAATAATGACTTAAATTAATTAAGACAATTCTTTGGAATTTAAAAAATGTATAGTTTGGAAATCAAGTTGTAACTTTAGTTGGCACTAAATCGTAAAGTTTATGCATTATTATCTAATAACTTTTCTTTAATTAGTTGAAATTATCCCTGAACCACAATCTTTAGAGATTAAGCAAAAAGAATATTTCGACTTGTTTTGTTTGTTATTAAAAAACGTTGAAAGAGTTAGGCAATAACATTGTGATTTCCAAGGGAAGCACTACAACAGTAGACGATAAAGAATTCAAATATATATACAGTGAAAGCCGATTCCAAAATAAAACTATATTAGCAGACGATAGATATTTCAAAAGCTGTGAAAACTGACTCCAACATAAAAAAGGAATAAATCACTAAGTTGCTGCCTTCACATTTTGTGGCTCTAAAACTTCAAACGAAAACAATATCATCTTCTCATATGATAAACAAAATCTTTTCCAATATAATTTTTTTTCCATTAAGCCTTTTTCAAATGTAGTAACTCACATATTATTTCTAAGATTCATTGAGCATACTGATGCCACCTAGCAACAAGATTTTCAACCTACTTGTTTAGTAGAATTTAGTTCAAAAATTTGTTTGAAAACACGTTAAAGCTCTTATAAGGATTCTCACACTCGTTTTCTAGCATAGCAGTGATTAAGATCGGATTTGTCGCAAGTACTTTTGGCGCCGGAGAGAAATCAATTTCATTGCCGTGAATGAAACCCAATTACTTATTCTGAAAATTGGAACAGTTTTAAATAGAAATGTAAGCAGACTATTTTTTAAAGAGAATAAGTGAAGAATAAAAAAATGTTGATATTGATTTTATCTTTTAAAACCGCATCATAAAAGTCCTTTAAAAGGAGAAGTAAACAAATTAAAAGAAATTCAGATATAATCTCAATATTACCACCAGCTGATTTTCGTGAGCCAAAAAGAGTTAAATGTGCAATAAAATTCTAAAAATATTGAAAGAAGTTGAATCATTTTCCACGCCAAGCGATTAGAAGAATTAATTTTTTTTTTCTGTAAAAGGCAGTCATGAATTAATACTTAAATTTAATAGAATTATACCTTTCTGTTGCGATAACTTATTACTAAAAAATTGAATGACTGAAAATATCAAAAATAGAATTTAACTCGTATCCTTTAAAGAGAAAATAATCGTTTTCAATCAGATCGTTTGCAATAACTCATATTTTACAATTTTGAACATTTACAAAATTCAGTACTGTCAACTAATTTTTTGTCCTATTTTGTTTGTAAAATATGCAGCAAACAATTTGCGTGCAGCTAGAATTCTTTTATACACATAATTGATTGAACTGAAAAATATCAAAAATATAAATAAGCATGTGCAATTTATAAAGAAAATAATCGCTTTCATTCAGATCGTTTGCAAAAACTCAATTATAAAATTTCACACGTTTCAGAAGTTTAATATTGTCAATAATTTTTTGTTCTATTCTGTTTGTAAAATTTATGTTATGTAAAGATAGAATTCTCAGATAAATACTCTTTTGCAGAAGAGTAATAGTCTGCTTCATCAACTTCCATCGTTATTTTTTTAAGAATTTAATGAAAATCATTATGAAGAATTTCGCTGACAGAAATAATTTGAGTCATAAATATGAAAATTTTACTACCACAATATATAAAAAATACGGTTTTATATATTTTATTTCCCCGTCAAAATACTTCACAAATGCAACATGTTTTTTTTTTGATGTTTTGAAGGAGTTTTTTCAATTATTCGAAAAATTTTAACTAAGATCTTTAAAAAACAAATATTTTAATAGCTTCATTAGGAATTTTATAGTAAAAAATAATTGTGGATATTTTTACATTTGAGTTTAATTCACTGTTATTTTTAATATACGAAAAAAACGACTTATGTATATATAATTATGACTTATAAATGACTTAAATATATCATTTAAAATTATTCCAAATTGTTTTAACATCTTTTACTGGATGCCTCATATTGTGGCATTTTAGGACTTTTAGAGTCTAATTTGACATTTTTCATATATGGTTATTGCTTAAAATTAATGAACAATATTTTATTTTATTCCAAAATTTCTCAGTTTTTATTTTATTGGGCAGGCTTCAAAATCTTATTTCATTTTGCAATTGATTCAATGGACATTTTATTCTATAGTGTCTTTGACAAACTACATCCCCCCCTTTTTTGTTAACATTGTTAAATCTACAGTTCTAGTATCTTTTTTTAAGTTAATCATTATTATCAAATCAACAGAATTCAAAATTCAGATACTGGGTCGTGAATATTTGATAAAACCTTAAAAAAGATTGAAAATCGTGACACCAAAGTATGAATACGAACATAAGTTATAAAATCTGCCCCTAGAAAAGTTCCGCAGTAAATAAACATAAAGAAAGTATATTCATAATATAGTTATTTTAAAGAGAAAATGACATCCCGCTCGGTACATATTTCATGAAAATTATTCACTTAATCTAAATTTTATAGTTAATAAAAATTTATTTTAAGTGGCATTTGATATTAAGTGATACTAATAATTAAGTGATTAAGTGGTAATAATATTTAAGTAATTTAATATTAAATATATTTTTAAAATGAATATTAAATCAAAGAAGTATTAAGCATTTATGATCAAAGAATCTTTCCGGTTGTCGTCTTTTAAAATTAATTTTCTCTTAAGTTAAAATTTAATTTCTTTAAGATGAGAGCAGCCTCTTAGAAGCTTCTTATTTCTCCCAACGTCAAGTATATATTGTCGAATTCTAGATCCAGAACTTCAATATGGACAAACGAGAAGTTTAAAATCCTAATAAGGAATATTTTAGATTTCGGATACGGTTTTTACCCGAAATCTTTAACGTTAATTAATGAAATATTATTCAAAATAAAGTTGAAGATTCTGAAACATCTGAAAAGATTACGCGAATACAAAATTGTAGGACATAAAATTATTCGTATTTTTTTTATGAATTTCAGTTTAAAGACAATTCATTTTATTGATTAAGATTAGTCCTATTTCAAAGTTTTGAATAATTTAAAAAGTCAGATTAAACTAGATTAGAATACAATGATTAAAGGTCTTATTTCGGTAAACTAAATTAATTTCCTTCTGAAGTAGATTAGAACGAGGCAGACATAAAGGAGACAATAAACAATATAAATAAAAATAATAATTCATAAATATTTTCCGTACTATAGAAACCTAAATTATTTAATAAGTATCTTCAAATTTTGTTCAAAAATATTATAAGGTTGAAATAAGACTTAACAGAATTTTTTTGTGAAGTAACTAATTTATTTCTATTAATTAAAAATTATGTTGTCATTAAAAAAAATGCCATTTCTACTTTTGCGTTCCTAATCTTTTAGATTTGAAGTATTTTAGACATATAAGCTTTAATTTATTTCTCTATACATTGCTATTTCCAATGTTAAGTATTAAATTTGCATTAATCCTAAAAATTATATATAAACCATTGAAATTTTAACTTCCGAATTAAAAAACACTTTTGAGTCAATTTATAATACAATATCGTTCCGTTTAATTGATAATCTCATTTGACCAAAACAATTATCGTCTTACCTTATATTCTCATTTTATAATCCTTTTATTGGAAGCGATAAAATAAAACTAAATGAAGGTTAAAATTGTACGATGAGTTAATTTTACTATTTTTCATATCAATTTTTGCTCTAAAAATATTCGTACATTAAAAAAATATATATATTTAATTACATGTTCGTTTGACTTCTACACTTATAATAAAGCTCAATGTGTGTGTTTGTCTTGGTTCTCTACAGTCCGGACTGCTCAAATTACAGCTACCAAATTTGGCACTTGCATACCTTGAAGATAGGGAATGTGTACCTGTGGTCTCTTTTCCTGAATTCTTAATAACAAATTTTAATTATTAATTAAAAACTAACTTTCCCGACAAAAAGTCGTTTCATTTCCCCACAGAAAATTCAGTGAGGCTTCAGTTTTTATCCCACACTAAAAAGGCAAGGCTTACCATATTTTTGGCCTATTATTTCAAATGATTCTGTTTATTTTCTTAATGTTTGATGCATTTAAAATTAAATATTGTTAATTAATTGATCTATTCATGATGAATCTGATAAAATTTTGTTGAAAACTTGAGATATTGCATAAATTAAGAAATATATTCTTTATTGCCCATAAGATTTAAATGTTTAGCGATTATGTTTTCAATACTCATATTAATAAAAAAAATGCTTCATTTCAGTAAAAAATGTTCTTATATCAATTGCAGATTAATCATTTCCACTTAAATTTAAAGTAAAATTTCTACCAGAGCTAGTAGAAAATTATATATATATATATATATCACCTTATGGCTGAAGGCCTTTGTAATATTATAAGTGAATTATATGACTATCTGAGTTTAAAGCTTTAAAATATTTTGATGAAGAAGCTATTAAAATAGGAGGAACATAAAATATTTAATTATTAAAATTTTAATGAGCATTAAGATTGATAAACCGATTGGTAACCAAAAGCGGCTAGTTATTAATAAAAAAATGAAGGAATACCCCACAATAAATTCTTTATACAACCTATTTTAATAATTAAAAGCTCAAGAGATAGCTTTGAATGACTTATTTACATCGTGGAAGAGATGTGCATTAATTTATAGCTTCAACTTCTTGTTTGTTATAATTATTCTCGAATTTTCTGACACTGAAAGAATCGATGCGTTCCTTAAAAATTTTTTCATCCAGTATTTAAAGCAAGTTTCTATTTGGAAGCAATAATAAGATTTCTACCCGCAAACGTTGCCATTCTGCATTAGAATAAGTCATTGTTTTGGGTTCGTTTTTCCATTTTTAACTGAAATGAGGCCTTTTCAATTAATAAATTCTGAATGGGGTAATTCAAAGCAACTGTGTATAGTGACTAAATATGAAAAATGCTTTAACCTAATGGATTATTTAAGAAAATTTATAGATTCTTTGAAATTATACGCGACGCATTTAAAAATGATCTTGAAGCTAGACTTAATTGGAAGCAGCTATTAAAACGGTTTTAAATGGAAGCTGAGAAAATTAGGGAAGAAAGGACATCTTAAACCAGAATACATTTTATAGAAATCTGAATACTCTCTATAATTTCTGGATTTAATTATTCCAAATACCCTTTTAGACAAAAGCTAGGTAACTCCATTTTTCAAGAAAAAGAACTCACTGAATAAGCTCTTAAGCAAATCAGGCTATTTTAAAGGCATGGTATACAATTTCGCTGAGAGCATCCAACTTAAATGGATAGCAATAAATCGATAAAAATAAACGGGTTGAGTTGTTTAATGTTATTTATTAAATGTAGTTTCTCAAAATTATTATTTTTTAAAAACTAAATATCCTACAAGTATAAACAGTGTCTGCGTTATGAAGAAGTTAAATCAACTTTAAAAATTAAATAAATTATTTTTTTTCAATTAAAATTGAAAAATAAATAAACGAAACGCCAAAATAATACACCGTCTTGAATGGTAACTATAAGTCACCTCTAAAATGTAAAGGGTTAATGCAGGATGCATTTAAAAAATCAGCTAGTTATTTAATACGAAACGAAAGAATGAATCTATTTGAAAAAGTCCCTACAAATTATAATGCACTGATATCAAAAAAAGTATATATAACGAAAAAAAAGCTGAATTGAAAATCTTATTTGGAAAATAGTGCCCAAAAGAAATGTATTTTTTAATCTTATTTTTAACATTTCCAAAAATATGCGATTAAATGTTTTGATGGATGAATTCAAATTTTAATTTAACTTTTAAAATTAGCTTTGTTACATTAAAAAGCTATCTATACTTATAATAAAACTCAATGTGTGTGTGTGTTGGCGTTCTACAGGTTAGACCATTGGATCTACAACTACCACATTTTACACATGTATACTTTAGGGGTAGAGAATGAGTATATCGGAGCGAGTTCTCAGATTTTTTAATTATAATTTGAATTGATCAACAAATAAGCAAAATTTCGACGTTTTTCAGCTAAAACTTTCAAAAATATTACAGAACAAAATTGAATTCCACATTATATTAAAGACAAAAAAATATCTTTTTAATTATACTAATATTTTAATCAATAAATTAAGTTCCTAATTTAAGGATTTTTTTTAAAAACTGATTTAATTATATTTTTTAACAATGAAAAGAAAACACAAACTTCACACACGTGTTACGAGTGAAAAGGGAAAAATTATCTGTTATCAATATGATGCCATCAGATTCACAAAAACTCAACTTAAAAAAATAAATAAACTATTGAAACACATTAAACACATAAAAATGTAATTTTCAGTACGTGTCTGTATAAAATGAAATAAATAAGAAAAATGTTTTTCCTTTCAAAAAAGTAAATGTAAAGAAAAGTTTTTATGATTTTTACAGTATTATTAAATAAATAAATTAGCCTTTTTTAAAGACAAATAGAGTTTAATATATTTCTTTTCAATTCAAGGCCCAACGGCTAATTTGTAAAACTTTAATAATAGAAATACATCTATAAAGAGAGTCTAAATGAAGTAAATAATTACACAGTATGTAGAATGAGTCTATAAAAGTTTTAATAAGTGAAGAAAGTTTAGCTCTTATTTAAATTCTTTGCTCTGTGAATCATATTTAACAAGATATTTTTCAGACATTAATATTTAAAATAAAAACAGATATTCAACTTACTCAATCTTTAAAACTGACTAATTTATGAATGTTTGAATATCACCAGTCAATTAAAGAGGGGAATCTAAAAAATTTTTGCTGAATAATTCTACTGATATTATTAAAATTATTCTGTAGTATACATACGACTCAAATGCAGATGGTCTGTTTTCAATATAGACATTAAAAAAAGATTAATAGTTTCAGTAAAAAATATTTTTATATTAATTGCAGCTTAATCATCTTTAATTTAATAATGAAATTTGCTTGATGCTGACAGATAATTAGAGAGACGTATAGTACATTACGAGCTTAGGACCTTCATAAATGCATGAGTAAATTATATGACTATCAAAATTTGAAGTGTAAAAATATTATGATGAAACATTTATTAAAAGACAAGAAATATAAGGTATTTAATTGACAATTACAAGTCACATGAAATATTTAGTTGACAATGGTATTACATAAAGTATTTAATTGATTATTTTAAAGAGTATTAGGATTGGTGAACCGGCTGGTCGCTAAAGGTGGTTAGTTAAAAATGAAACTTTGTACCGAAAGAAAATTAATTCGATAAAATTTAATTTGCTGAATTTTAATATAATACAAAATTTTTGTGTTTATGAATAGGTTTGAAAAATATGTTATTAATTTCAACCATAAATAAATCATAGACAATACGCTTCTGTCAATGGTTATGCTTACATTCTGTAATGGTTATTACAGTAAATTCTTTTTCACACCTGTTTCTTGAGTTCTTTTTTTATCTTTCCTTTGAGGCAATAATGATTTTAGTGAGCCCTATACACAACATTTCTAATTAAAATTTGAGTCTACATTAATTAGGGAATTATTGACTTAAATACAGTAGTAAATATGTTGAATGAAGAAAACCGGAACATTCATACAGTGATTTGCTTATATTTGACTGTTGCCATTAGACTATATGCAATAACAGCTATTTTTGTGCCACATACATCAACGTCTTATATATAGATAAATATTATATATAGGGCCTTCTGGAAGTAAAGCATAAAACTATATTTATAATGTTTTGAAAAAAAGTTGTTTTTCAATATTTCAGAAATGATAAATTTATTGAAAATTCTCTGAAATAAATTTATTTCATAGTAAACATGTAGTTTTTCATTTTGTAAATAAAAAAGAAAGAAAGAAAGAAATCTCCATTCTTATGAATTCGAAAAGTTTTTACAGAGGCCTACCATTTTCAAGATTTTTTAGAAATCAGAATTGAATAATAAGCTGACACAAGAAATTGAAATAAGTGTCTAAAGACTAAGAAAAATAATATCATGAATGGACTATGTAGTAAACTACAAAAGTCCTTTTTTTATATTGCTTCCGCAATAGTTGTTTTATTCAAAATCTGTCAATCATATAATTCGCAAATTGTATAGTTAGCTCAAATGCCTCCTTCACACAAAGCCTCCGAAAATTTAGGTCAAAAATCATGCAAATTATATAATTAAAAAGTTACTTTTTTAAAAATGTTCTTTTTAAATAAGGTTATTCAAAAGCAATGAAAATAAACAAAAAGTTTCTTAAAAAGAATAATAGTTTTAAATTTAAACAATCGTGAGAATTTTATGTCAATTTATACCACTTTTTAAAAATGTTATAGTAAAAAAAAAAGATTATCAAAAATCAATGCCATTTGCTGGTAGCATTACCTATTATGTAAATTTAGAAAAAAATATTAACAGCTTTAAAAATCATATAAATAAACTAAATGTCGTTAAACAAGACTAAAAATCGTTCTGGAACATTCTAAGAATTGTTCTTTACCGAACTCGTTGTTTCCGCGAATGGCAACCATATCAAGGAAAGATTTTTGCCTTCGCGTTTTGTTCTACGATCTTTTTTTTTTTTTTTTTTTTCCTTTTTTAACAAATCGTCTGCAGCATTTGTTCGGGAAGAGTTCCCTCGGGGCGCGCGAATGACCTTCTTTTTTGTCGTCAGTTGCACCCGAAGGCGAGCAGAAAACGAAACCTCATGTTGCAACTGCTTTTTGACCGCGGAACAACGTGCGAAGGCTTTCCACGTTCTACTTTTTGTTTTGAGGGTGAAAAGAGCCGTTATTTATTCAGCAGCGATTGGCAACAGCTACAAAAAAATTATTGATGGAGTAATTTCATTGTGCAATGGGCATCTCGTATGAGGTAAAAAGTAGACGTAATTGTTAGGTGCACTGTTACTAGTATAAGTTCCGTATCTGACTTGTCAATTAACGGAAAATTAGTGGGTCAAAAAGATGAGTACATCGGCTTCTTCAGTCCTTTAGGGTGAAATACTATTCCTTTTTTCATTCACATATCCGATTTCTAAATCGTGTCGAAGGCATTTTTTTGACTCCAAAATAATATTAAGTGAAATAAATCATATTTGCAATTATAGTTGACAGTTTGTGGTGGTACATATTGATTCCTCCACTTAAGGATCTATCTAACTACGAAGACAAAATGTTTTTTGTTAATTCCTCTAGTGATCCATTTCAATTTATTTTCTGGATCAATGTGATTGCAAATAATGAAAAATATTGAGCAGAAAAATCTGTGCCAGTTTGAATTCAGTCAAATGGGTAAATTTCAGTGAAAAAATATTGAAAGTTATCACAAAAATTAAAATGCACATATTCCAGTTATTTTTATGCACAAAATACTTATAGCTGTAGTGGAGAGAATGAAGTAGAATCTAAGAAATATAAGCATTTTCAAAAAAGTAATAGCTAATAGAGTATTTCTTTATTAAAAATTTCAAAAAATTCTTTGTTGAAAATTACATTAGGGTATTATAAAACAAAAACTAGTAAGTTCAAAATCCCTATTCCATTGCCTTAGGAACACTTCCTAGGTAGCACAGTCTGTAGCACTCTTTTCTACAATATTGTGCTATAATATAGGATTTTAAACAATATTCCTCAATATTAAACAATATTGCGAATATTGATCAATGTCATAAAAAATTGTACAATACTTGTGTGCTACTAGAATTAAGGTAGCATATCTGGAGAATTTCAAGGTACTAAATTAATAAGTTTTTAAGTTTGCATGTGAAAATCCAAGTTTTTAAAAAATTCCTTTAAAGATTCCATTTATATAGAACTAAAAATGGTTTCTTGATTATCTTGAGCTAAAAATAATTTGTTGATATCTTGAACTAAAAAGGATAAACAATGTTTGAAGGCAGATTGCTAATCTTTTCGGCGTAAAAACTCCCCAAAACGTATTTTAATACGAGTGGTTTGCTATTAGAACATATTATAAAATAAATTATAATTAAGAGAGTCATGTGTTTGATAAAATTTTGAAAGACTTTACTTTTCTGTTTATAAAAAATCAAATATCTTGGTCTCTATTTATCGTAGAAATAAAGCAATACAAATTTGGAAATCCAAATTTATGGGTTTTAAAAAATATGACAGTAAAAAAATCAGGATTTATGACCAAAACCTACCTTTTAAACAAAGACGTACCTTAAATGTTTAGATCATCAAATACCCTAAGGCATTTTAACAAGAATGAGGGTAAATTTATTTTATATAAAAAAGAATAAAACGAATAAGTAAATACAAGAAAAAGGAAAGAAACTAAGAAATTTTTTAAAAAAACAAGAGGAAATAGCTCTTTTCAGCTGGGAAAGAAATATTAAATTATTGCCGGTCTGATTGCATAGGGGATAATGATACAGCGGTCCCACGTTTACATTATTATTTTTCTGAAATTTCTGTTTTGATATTTCTGATCAGTGTGCGGTTCATAGTGATTCCTACATTATGTATTTTGACGAGGAAAGTTATTCAATATTAATTTTGAAAGTGTAGATTTAAATGCAGAATGTTACATTAATGAGGATAAATTATTAAACAATGTTCAGATTAATTTATATCGTTCACCAAAATTGAATTTTGTTTGAATAATCACAATATAAATTATGTTAATATATTCTAACTAGATTAAGTTTAAACAAATTGTCATATTTATTGCATATATTGTCCAAATGGACTGATTAACCTTAGACACGAACACATTTTTGAAAGGGACAATGGACAACTTTCCACCCAAAGTTTTTTACTGCTACATATTTTTCTCGAAGTACATGCTTTTGGCATTGAAATAGCATTAAAAATTAATGAATAATTAGAAGAAAATATCTATATAATACGGTTTGGCCTATTATAAGAAATAATAAACCTATACAAATAAAACCAGCTACACTGATTTAACAAATATAATGCAGAATTTTACGAAATTCTGAGATAAATCCAACAAGGGGTTGACCATCGATGGTTTGAATTTTCTGAAACCTATAAATACGATATCTTAAAAACGCAATGTCTTAAATATGTTAGATTTAGTTTAGAAATTTATGACTACAAATGAAATTTTTGTGTTAAATTTTTGTTTTAATCGGTTGATGAAAACGCAATGGAAATGGTTACGATTTTACGATACTATTCACTTCATGAAAGAGATTAATCGCCAAGAAAATCTCCAAGAATAGACGATAGATTCAGAAAAAATTGTTCAATTCACGCCAAAGGTGAATAATTCTCAACTGACTGTTGCACTTCAATATCATGTAAAACGTAAAGTTTAAGATTCATCTTGTAGCATAATTTTTTATGATAGTATCTTGTATTAATGAAGATGAATGTTCATGAATTTCTATGTTTTGGAGGTCTACAAACCAGCCAAATATTGAAAGTTACCAAACTTGGTACATATATGCCTTCGAACATCGGAATATACATTACTGAAAAAGTTTTTGATTGGGAAGTTTAATTAATTAAAAATTATATGAATTTTTGAGGGTTTTTTCTGTGAACTTCTGGATATATTATTGTAAAAAAATGAGTTTTATACTGCATCTGAATATTTAAAGATTGATTTATCAAATAAGTTGATTTAACAATCATGAAAAATTTAGCTGCATTTTTCAATTTGACAGAACTTTCTTTGTCTCATTTCCTTTAATAGTTGTTATTATTATCGAAAATTCCGAATCATCGTTACTTTGAAGTTATAATCCATTTTCATCGTTTCCTCAAATTTTAACCGTGTTATTTTCATCCAATGAAGGAAGTTAAGGAAGCATAATTCATTTAATATTTGAATAATTTTAAGACAAACAAAAAAGAAAAGCAACAATTCAGCGAAATTTAGAAAATAGATGAAAAGCATAATCTTTATTTATTAGACCTATAATATCGTGGGAATTAGAAAAAAATATATATAAAATAAAGATAATTTATGTAAGATCTTTAAGATAACACTACTTTAACATCTGCGATTTCGAATAATGAACCTGAAACGATATCTAAACAATTTAACAGAAATCAAATGTAACCCAAATCAGCAAATCAGATAGTTGTCAAAGGCGATAGTTAATAATGAAGTAGCTCCAGGGTTTTCAAGCAGAAGACTTGGTTCTTCAAAATCTGCATAAAATCTCAAGCATACAATTACAGATAATTTATCTCACAACGTTGAGTTGTTAAACTTTTATCTCGGATAACGTATTGCCTTGTTTTAGGTTGTTCTCTTTTTATAATAGGAGTGAAATACGATGTGTTCTCTAATTCAATCCACGAATCTTCTAATAATGGCTATGGAATAAACTGGACTGCATGCATGATTCATGCATTTCGTGTTACAACTGAAAATCCTTCAAAGATGCAAAATTTTAGGATTATAATTCGTTCTTGTTATAAGCGTTTCCTTTGTTTTTAATAAGATTTATCTTCAGTTATTCAAAACAGAAAGAAGCTATGTTTCTCTAATCATGAGGTTACGGATGACGTTATGAAATACCAACAAGGATTTGGATGTAAATATACTAATGCACCAATTCTTCATAGTATTACCAAGAAGAATTTAACTATAACACACGTGTATTTTTTAATTATGGAGATCAGTAGTCTCAAGTAATTTTTTAAAAACTGAATTTGGGGGTAGCAATTTATAGCGATGCCTAAAACGTTTCTTTTAATGAATTAAATAACAATGACAACTAAAGAAAATATGTATTACAGGTTTAATAGGATGCAAATTTGCTATAACATAACAAACTTGTTATGTAAATAATAACATTAAAAGTTGTACAAGTCATGACTTATTTTATGGCAAATAGTTTTTAGGATTAATATCAAATATTTGTAGTACCAGGAAAAACTGAAAGGATTTTCTTCTCAAGAGATACAAACTTCTTGTGCTGTTATTCGTGTACAAGAATTACTGGGTTATTTTAATTTTGTATCGCATTAACATTTGTGTTCGATAGCTTCATTTGAATCCATTTCGTATTTTTTCTCAGTCGTATATGTCGTTAATATCTGCCTGCAACATTGGCTTCAAATGAAGCAACTTCAATGAAGAAAGCTTTAATGCATACAAGTTAGATTGTAATTATTGTAAATTAAGGCCATTAATATCTGCCTGCCACAGGGGTTTCAAATGAAGCAATTTCAATGCAGAAAGCTTCAATGAATACAAGTTAGAGGCCAGTTCCTATAAGTTAGAGGGTAGTAAATATGCTAAAGTAAAAATTCATCATGGTATAATCAAGAAGAATTTAGCAAATTATAAGGGATGTGCTTTTAACTGCATAAAAATAAATAATTTTTGAAAGATTATATTGGTTTGGAAACGGAATGTGGGGAGGTCTTCCACAGGTAGTATTTTGTCAATGATTGAGTAAAAGAAAAGAGAACATTAGAGTGTCTTGTAAGTAAATGTATGAAAGAATTAATAAATTGTAATTTCCATTTCCTTATTGTGTATTTGATTTGATTTAATTCACTTCCACTTGAAATTCAATAGTTTTATGTTCTGTAATTCAAAAAAGTTTTATATGTAATAAACACGTTTACTGACTCAGCCTTTTCTTTTACTGCTATTCATTGATAAAAAAATTACTTTTGAAAGACAAGACTTCCCCCCCCCCTATTCCTTTCCTAATTCCATATTCCATTCCGAAATTTATTTATATGTACAAATTTAGCATAAACCTTAAGAATTGCTTATGGTTTTAAACATATTCAGTAAGGCATACTAAATTTCTTTATATGATTCTGTGGAAACGTTAATTCTTGAACAGAGATTCTCAAAGCCTTTGAAAAATTTACCATAACCGTAGTTTCGTACCAAATCCTTTTTTTAATCATTATCATTGTTTGGAAATAAGATCAAAAAGCCTATGTTGTTGGTGGTGCTACTTATGGCACTTGTTATAGACAAACCTGCTAATAAAGTCAGCAATTTAAGTCAAGTTTCTGTGGTAGTTTCTGAGGGTAAATGCCCCGGAGTACCCTGTGATCTGGACAGAAGTCCAGAACTTCCAGTTCATGGGAAGATGACACACACTCGCTTGCGCAACCCCTTCCTGCGGGGATTAGGCATGTTTCATTCACCAGACAGATAGAACACAGAGTAAAGAACAACCATACCAGAACCAGGACAAGAAGCCAGAAAGTCCAGATCATGGGGAAGACGCACTACCCCTAGGTCAGGACACCGACAAAAATCTACTTCATGACTGTTAGCCAACTATTTACCATATTCATTTTCACTCTCCAGTCAAACAAAAAACAAAAAATGCATAGATAAACCAAGTGATTACATTTTCTTCCACTTTCTTGAATACTTTCATTATACCAGTATACAGCTTCGAAGAACAACGAGAAAAACTAAGTATTAATTTTGAAAGACTATTTTGCTCTCGATTTTGATACAGATCTATAATTTTATTGACAAGACCGTATATCACATTTCATATAGTTATTTTTTAACTTTTTCACTACTGACTCGAAGCAAATTATCTATTGTCAAGTTGGGTTACAAACGAAAAGTGCATGATGTAAAGCGAGTTATCACCATGGGTACTATCGTTTACATCCAGTAAAATAAATATATATACTTTTTGAAATAGACTCTTGCAAGCCATCATAAAATTTGCTCTACCAGTCGGATTAAGTTAGCAGTAAAGGATTAACTATTGAGTTTACATGTAGGGATATAAATAGACCAAGAAACAGACGCTAGGGATTTTGCTTACACTTAAATGCAAATCCATAGTTTTGGAGGAAATATATTGCAAATGGACTTCTCGTAAATAGGCATTTGAAGCAATTATATAATTCAAGAAACAAAACCGGAAATAAAAATCTAATTAATAATACGCAAAATCTGAAATTTATTTTTAAAATGTCATATTCATTTGCAAACAAGCAAACGAACAATTGTGTGCAGTTTATTTTAGCTTTAATACCATCACCTTGCTTTGCTTTTATTGTATAAAACTGTATTCTTATTTGTAACGTATTTATTGTGAAGAATAAATATATATTAAACTAACGTCAACGTACTTAATAAATGGTCTGATAGACAATTATTTCATTTAGAATCTCCAGCCAAAATTTGATTGAAATCTAATAATAGAATTAAAAATCACATAACAATGTATGCTGCATTTTGGAATTAAGATTTCTCAAATGTAATTATAAAGATAATCTTTCAGATTTGGGGTAGTCTGAAAGGTAGAAATTCATCAAAATTTTGAGGACAAATTTTTTTGATGATATCTGTGTCTTCTCATTGTATATTACGTATGCTGCTTTTGAATTATGATTTCTCAAATGTAATTATAAAGATAATTTTTCGGACTCTGGGCTGTCTAAAACGTAGAAATTCTTCAAAAGTTCGAGGACAAATTTTTTGATGATAACTATGCCTTCTCATTGTATATTTCTAGACTGGAAAAAGCAAAACTAAAGCAATCCTTGAAATCCAGATAATAATTTTGAAGATTCTAGTGTCTTAACTAACTGACCTTAAGAAGTAAGGACAATTGCACTTGTGAAATAGTTGAACTTCCTTTTGACTTTACGAATTAAAACGCCTCCCTTTACGCAATAGAGCTGTTGAACCTAGGTGAATGGTTTCAGTATTCTTGTCAACCTTCAAGGGCGGCGAGTATACTTGTTGAGTCGAATACCTACACGTCCTCATTTGGCAACTCAGCTTGTTCTTTCTTTGGTAAGATAAATTTTTAATGCGTTTGTACCGGAATATCAAAATCTCAGAATGGGGTTATAAAAGCAATCCAGTTTGATTGCTTTGATTGCAAAATTATGCTTTAATTAACATAAAAACTCTTATCTTCATAAATGGAAATTTAAAGGCACATGATACAATATAAAATTATTTTGAAACTCATTTATTGTTTGGAAAATCTAACAATCTTATAAATGGATTCTTATCATCATCGAACCGTTTCCTTATATATATATTAGTGCAAAAGAGTTTGAGGGAAAAAATATATATTTATAATTACTATTAAGATGGTTTCTTCTTAATATTTCCATACAAATATCTTTAACGGCTTGATATTTTTATATATAAGCTACCAAAATGAAACAACATTAAAAATACATAAGAAATAAAAAAATTACAATGCAACAAATTAATTTTTATATAAATTACCAGAAGAAACAGCATTAAAATGGAAAGTTAAGAAGCAGCAGTTTTTTTCCATATAAAATACCAGAACGTAACATAATTAATTAGTAATAAAAAATCTACCTCCCAACAATTTAGTTTTATATAAACTGTCAGACTGAAGCAGCAATAAAAAGCAATAAGAATTGAAAATTTAATGAACAACAATTTACTTTTTTATATAAACTACCTGAACAAAGAAGAATTAAAAAGGAATAAGAACTAAAAATTTACCAAAAACTTTATTTACCAAGTAAGAATTTAATTTTTAAATATAAACTATATGAACGAAATAACATTAAAAATTAATAAAAAATTTGTAAACAACAGTTTATTTTTTTATATAAACTGCCAGAACGAAATGACATTGAAAAGAAATAAGAACTAAAAATTTAGCAAGCAACAATTTATGTTTTACATAAAGTACCACAACAAATCAGCACTAAACAGAAATGAAAGCTAAAAATTTACCAGCAAATTTATTTACCAAGTTGCAATTTACTTTTAAAATATAAACTATAAGAATGAAATATCATTAAAAATGAATCAAAATTTTCCAAGCAATATCTTATTTTTTTATATAAACTACCAGAACGAAATGGCCTTTAAAAGGAATAAGAACTAAAAATTTAGGAGCAGCAACTTATTTTTTTTATATAAACCCCCAGATTAAAGCAATATTAGAAAGGGATAAGAACAAAAATATTTACCATCAGATTTATTTACCAAGTATCAATATACTTTTTCTATATAAACTATAAGAACGATACAGCAGTAAAAAGGAATAAGAACTAAAAATTTCTCAAGCAATAATTTATTTTTTGCTCAAACTACCTGAACGAAGAAGCATTAAAAAAATAAAAGCTGAAAATTTGCGAAGAAATAATATTTTATTAAAAAAAAGATCCCTTCAAAAATATAATGAGGTTATACTTTTATATGAAACTCTATTTAAAATCATTAGACTGAGATTGCCTTTATCGCACATAATACAAATGGTTTAAAATAAAAGCCAAATGTCTAGCAAATTAAAAATGTACATGACTCATCTAGAAAAATAAAATTCCTAATTGAAAACGACAGTTTATAAAAGGAATAACTGATATGTAAACAACTCCTAACTCTCCTGTTTCCATTTATTATAACTATATATGTAGAATCTATGAATCAAAGGTTTAAAGTCTTTATTTTCTGACTTCGCTAAATTAGGGTGACTTTTATAGAAAGGGAAAAAACTCGAAATTATATCACAGAAAATTTGCAATATGACTAGAAAAATAATGAGGAAAAAATTTAACTAAGTTGATTGGTATTAATTGATTTCTCATGAAAGTTAGAAGTTGTAAGAAGTGAATATCTATCATTTTTTTATTTTTCAGATATAAAAATTTATCTTTATTTTTTGAATATCGGATTATTTGTAAATGATCACTTAAAAAAATTACTTTATGACAACTGAATGAGAATGCATTTCTCTATATCTTCAGTTTTTAAATTGTAAGTAAAATAAGCAGTAATTATTTGAACTTTCGAGCTATTTCCAGTTAATTATCACCATTTTAATCTGCAAAGACTATTTAATCAGTGAATAACAAACGTTTGATATGCATTCCTTATATTAGGACTTTTTAGATCTGAATAAATCTTTATTTATTTATTAATTGTTTACGATAAAGCATTAAAACAATTCTACAATTATTAAAACATTTTCCTGCGTTTTAAACTTTTTTCTTGAATTTTATTCTCTCTTTTCTTCTGGTGATATTATATAAAAGTCAGATTGATATGAGACTTAGACATCACAGACAATAAACGGTGTTTCAGAATCCAGACTGTAAAACGTTTTTGTGATATGGAAAGTGGGTATTACTTGGAAAAATATGTAATAAGTAATGATCAACGTATTGATACCTTTTGTTTCATGTCTTCGATTCTGATAGCAGATAAGAAATTTTAAAAAGTTGGTGAGTAATCATTAAAAATTTCTAAGACATGGTACAGTGATGAATTTCAACAATGCGATGCAACATGCTCAAGATTTTGAGAGGGGTATTACTTTGAAAATGTAATAAATATTGATCCATAAAATGGTAACTTTTGTTTTATGACCCCTTTTCCGAATTTTTTGATTACAGTTGCAGTTTATATATAATTATGAATAATCAATAAATATCAATTGTTCTGTACAGTGGTAAGTTTCAATAATATGATGACACAAGTTGAAAACTGCTTTGAAACTCCCTCAATTTATCCATAGTCAAAAATTCATCATCGGCTAGCTTTATAATGTATGTTGCTGTTGTTTCATATGGCACTTGCCATTGGACAATCCCTCTGTGACACAGACAGCGATTTGAGCCAATAGGGTGAGTCTCAGGATTTTTTCATTGGCGCCATCTAGGGTCAAGAGTACGACTTTACCACTCATTCGTCACAATCCTTTTTACGAGGTAGACTTTCATTCATGCATTTTCATTCACTCAACCACAGACCGTAATTTAGACCTAAATTAGAAAACTATCACCTCTGAACCAGTATCTCCAGTGGTATTACTCTCGACATGGCGTACTTTGTTTCCACGACAGTCGTGCGTCAGTCACCACCACACACGGGGAATCTTCGGCTGGCGGAATCGAACTCGTAACCTAAAGGACACGAGTCCAATGCCCTAGCAACCAGGCTATCACTGAAAATTTATTAGTTTAGCAGAGATATAAAGGCCCTAGACGACAGCCTCTAACACCTGCATGAGAAACCTTGCTTTGTGGTTTCTAAAATGAATGAATGCAACACTACATGCCCTCCACAAAAGCAGACATCTAGATTGATCAATTAACGCAGTTAAAGAATTGTTATTTAGTAAAATTGCGTGATCTACTTTCAGTTAAGGATGATTTGACAGTTTTATGAGAAATGCTGTCTATCTTCGATTCATGAGTCATTTCAATATTCCTTGCTAAAGGACGATTCTTTGATTGTTTTTGTCCTAAATCTTCGGGTCATTCATCGTTCTCTCATTTCCAGCTTTAGGCATCATATATAAGCGTGGGCATTTTCGAGTCTGCAGTAAAAACCAGGTTAAGGGTTAAAATGCAAACATCCTCTAAGGAAGAGGATAACACTTTACCTACATTTCCACTGAGTCATTCACTTTTTTAAAACAGTAGGCTTCAAGAACGGTGTTGTCGTCATGATCAAATTAATTCCTTGTAAATTAGGTGGGTGTCAGTAATGATTCATGTTGAACGAAATCCGTGACACTTCTACGAAATAAAAAAAAACTCTGAGAAAAATACTCACTTATAAAACGTTGCATTGTGCGCTTTTTGGTTGCATTTAACCTCAAAATCTTCAATATTACTTTAAATCGCGAACATAGAAAATTAAACAATGAAATGAAAAAAGACATAACAAAATTTTTGCCGTTCTCCTGGCATAGGAGTTGCGTGTCTTCAAGTGATCTGGGAATCCTGGGTTGAACCATATACACTGATGGAAAAAAAATTCCCAACACTAGGAAGGAGCTGTGCTAGATAAACGAAATTTGGTAGCCGTGTTTATACATCTAAAAGATGTATAATCACGGCTACCACTTTGAATGCAAGCATGCAAACGTGCATGCTTACATTCAAAATTCTGGCGGTTACACCGGTTACTAATGTACCAACGTTTCACATTTGAAATGGCTCTACCTGTGATCTTGAAACTTTAATCAATTAAATATGTTACCTAGACAAATGTATTCCTAAAATTTCATTACTGTACTATAATTTTTTCTTGGTGTTGGGATTTTTTTCCATCAGTGTATATTTCAGTGAACAGAACACATGAAAAACTATTAAAGTAATAGACTACGTTAAAACACTGCTTATTGAACACATTGCCGAATATTTTTAAATTGTTATTTTTTTGTAGTTCAGACTTTACTCTTTCCTAAATAGTTGATCTTTTCTAGGAATCAAAAGCCTGACATATCATCCAGGATCACATATTTTTCTGCTAAAATTTAGCTTTAACTGTCTTTCGAATGTTCTCAAAACACTTATTTTCTTGAAAATTCTCCACCTTTAAAATGATATCTCAAAAACTAACAGAGGTATTTACCTAAAAATAGCAGCCTGTGTTTTCAATGATATGGGTAATGAAATGGACCAAAAGTTTTATTGTTGGTAAAATACCTTCACATTCATAGATGCTTTTAGAAAAATTAAGTTGTGAATTTATGGAAAAAAGGCATATAAACGCATATTTTTACCCATAATTTGTTTGCATTTAAAAATGTTTCTCTGACTTTGGCTCATTTCATTCATCATTATACTCCATAACTTGTGTACAAAGAAAAATAGGATGGCTGCATTACCATTTTGTGTAGAGTGTTAATCGGTTTGGTTAAATTTTATAGAAATTTATAACAAATTTTCCTATTTCACAAAATAGGGATAGTATTTTGTATCATAACTGACAATACATCTAAAAATCGTAATTTTAAATAGTGTTTAAAAAACGCAACTTTTCAAAAATTTTCCTTCAAACGTAATCTGGTACCTTAAGATAACACAGCTTTTACGTCTGACAATTTGAAAGAATCACTAACATTAAATTTTATCTAAATGATTTTAATGAACTTAAACACAATTAAAATCTTGGCAAATCAGCTGGTCACCAAAGGGAATTAGTCGTTTATTAGGGAGTTCTAAAGCTTATGAAGAGATATACATATTTATATATTTACCATATAATCACTCATAAAATATTGTTTCAAACATATATATATATATATATATAAGGAGATATAATTATTCGTATCTCTTTAATATTGTCATTTATAAAATACTGTCTCAATTTCATGAAGTGATTAAATATTGATATCTATATCATATAACCAGATGCAGGAGATTGTCTCACACTCATGAAGGAATATAACTATTTATATCCCTATCATATAATTATGTTGTGGTATCTTCATAAACCAGTAACAACTACTAAATATTGGTGATACTTTTTATCTAGAGGATATGTTACGAGGCTGCAAATCGCAAGTTTGCGAGTTCGATCCTTGGTGGAATTTAATCTCCACATTGGTGCGAGCATTCAAACCGCCACAATTACCCATAAAGGATTGTCTTAATCCAAAGAGGAAGTATAAATATTCATATCTTTATCATTTAATCCCACATAAAATGTTGCATCAAACATATGAAGCGATATAAATGTTCCGTATAATCACACATAATATGTTGTCTCAAACATATGAAGAGATAGGAATACTCATATCTTTTTTTTAAGATAGTCTTATATAAAAAACTATCTCAAGCATATTTAAAGATATAAATATTGCCGGCGTCCTGGCATAGGAAGTAGTGTATTTTTACCACGATCTGGGCTATCCTGGGTTCGAATCCCTACCTCGAGTATGGTTGATCTTCCTTTGTTCTATATGTGAGATGTGTGAATGTGCCCTATAAAAAGGTGTTGCGCAAGAGAATGAGTGGCAAAGTTATACTCTTGGCCTTAGTTGGCGCTACTAAAAGAAAAAAAAAGAGACGCACCCTATCAGCTTATATTGCAGTCTTCGTAACAGCGGGCTTGTCTGATGGCAAATGCCATAAGAAACAGCAACAACACAAATTTTTTATTCAAAAAAGGATGTCAAGTCTTTGTTCTTTGTGTTTTATAATTTAATTTTTCACCATGCCACTTTATTTAGTAGTTCGTCTACGAAATATTTGTAGGATGAATATTTGCAAGTCTTTTATGCTGGAATGGTGGTGAATCAATAGAATTGGGGGAGTTTATGATAGAAGAGCCAAAATCCAAAGCACTGGGGAAAATGAAGGAATGGAATTAAAACTATTGTTAATAATCTAAGAAAAAAATGGATTAAATTTTTTTTAATTATATATTTTATAATGATATGTATATAAGACATTAAAATATGAGATTGACTGTAATCAATAAAAAAGGGTAATACAAGCAAAGCATTTTCTCAGAAATGTTAAACATGAAACATATATAATGTGGACAACAGGAATGTGTTTCTAAAAACTATTTCTGTTAAAATATTAATTAATTAAAAGTTAATTGAAATCTAGATATTTTTAAGCTATAACTTCTAAAAATATTAATGCAGTAAATTAAATTTTACATCGTTGTGAAATTCAAAAAAACCAATTGTTTTTTTTTATGATTCCTGTTTAATAATTACTTGAATTTTTTAAATTGAAAAATTGAAAAATACTCTATACCTTAATTTTTAGAAATAGATTAAATTGTTGCTCTTAAATTTAAAAAGTACTTTTTGTTTCATTAAATACTTAATCACGTGATTTGCTTCCATTGTTGAAAGCTAAAAAAAGATTCAGTTTGATATCTGCATAGTTTATAAGACTAATAAAAATTAAAGTAACATTATCTCAAAATTTAGCAGAGAGATGGGTCATTACCATTTTAAATACCATTGTCAAGTCACAAGACTGGTCTCTATTAGAAATTTAATGCATTCAATAAAAAGAATTCAAGTAAAGCAATTAAAATAACAAAGCTTTAAAGTCAAACAATGTAGTGGATTATGGACATGCTGTATTTATATTTAAATGATTTGTTTGAAATCAAATATTACTAATATTCCAAGCGTACAAGCTAGATACAGGCATGACTAATCAATAAAATGTTTAAATAAAGAAAATATTACTATAACAAAGAAAAATGCATACATTATCGATGTACAGGTTAAATTATTCGATCTACAGCCACAAAACTGGGCACATATATACATTGAGAGCTGTAAATATGAATCTGCTTTCTTGAAATTTTAATTAGAATTTTCAATAATTACAAAGTTAAATGTGATATTGGTCTCGCTTCGCAATAACTTCAAAAAATATTTCCGTTCTTTTTTTTACATCGCTTGAACGTTTTAAATATATTTATTTATATTTATTCAAGTTTTCAATCGTTAATAAATTACTTTTTATTCATCCCCTCGAGTTCCAATACATTTTTTTAAAATCTGTAGTGGATGACACTTAATATTAAATTTTTTCAAAAATTAATTCATTAATTAAAATTTTCCAGTAATTTATATTTGGCGCCAAAGTCACCAAATCCATCGCCAAGTCTTCAAATTGTCACCTAGCTCTGAGATTACTAATACGACACCCGATCATAAATAATAAAAGATGATATAAGACACAAAATTCATTTAAATTAAACCCTAAAATTTGGCTTTTAAATGCCATTAAAATTCTCATTTTAGTATCAGATGTTTAGTTTTGCTTTTCTTCGGTTGGAAAACAATAATTGATTTGGTGCAAGCCAAATAAGAAAGCATCATCATCAAGCGAGTGATAAACATTGTCTATCGTGCTAGGTCTTTGACTTTTTATGTTTCTATTAATAGTTTCTGGATTGATATGTTATGAAAAAACCATCTAATAGTCAAACATCACTTTAATCACCATTCGTATCTATCCTCTTAGAAGAGATGAGTATGCGAAAGTGAGATACAAAAAGTTTCAACAAATGCACACAAATATTTTTTCATGTTCCAAATAATTGACTTTTGTTTTCTAAATACACGCAGGTGAATTTTTTTTATTAAAAAATATTAGTAATTTTCACCCTATTTTAAAGAATAAAGTATCTGAAAATGTATTTAATATAGAAATCAAAGAAAAAACATGCAATTGATAAGGAAATCGCAATTCGTTTATTTATACAATCTTTAAAACAGATGAATCATTTGATTTAAGCTTTTACGATTAATGCATTATCGTAATTAAGCATTTCAAGAAAACAAACATCACCTTCTAACAAAATAGATTAATTTATTCAGCAACCACCGCACTAATGGAACAAAAGTAACTTTCTCTAATCTGTGGTTCGTTGTTAATCGAACATTAGGATTAGGTCGGTTAGAAGATTATGTCCGTTGGTCCAACGTTTACTCCGCTTATGAAAATGGCGTAACTTTTCCCAATATTTTACTATCTTTAGCAAATACGGTAAAATTATTCAAAATCTGATTTTACATGAAAATAATTTATGTTTGATAAGCGATTTATTAAAAATATGCATATAAAATCAAATTTGAATAGAAAATTGAATTGAGCAAACGATTTCTTTCGTATAGCAGCTGTCTATTAAAATATTCTTCTCAGAAACACTGAAACTCAATTTATTTCGGAGGATTTAGAATTCAGAAAAGTGTGTGGTATTTAATTAAATTAGAGAATATATTATTTTCTGAGAATTTCAACGGAAAATTTCTCAGAATAACTGCTTATAAATATAATTTAATAGCAAAGTTCAAAGGATTATATCCTTATTATCTGGTTTCTAAACAATTTTATTCGTTTTTCAAATTTTATCGTGATTAACAAATTGGGTTCTTTTTTCGTCTTACGATTCTATTAGTTTCTTTTGCAAAATAAAATGCCAGATGATTTCTGAAATGTTACGATGCTTTAGAAATTTATCATTTATGCAAATATCACATAAATAAAAATTCTATATTGTTAAACGCAAACTGCTTTAATGTTAGTTTCATATTAATTTCTACTTTACATATAAAGACCTAAGGCTTATAACGAATTGGGAGATGAAGTGTTTAAAAATTAGCAGACAATTTGGTAGAATCCTGAACGTAAAGATTTATCTAGTTTAATTATACTAACGTCCCATTGTAAAGCAACATTAGGTCTATTTGGAGACATACCAAGTAATTTTGAACCCTGATCAGATTGTGAGGAAGATACCTGGCTGACACCTCCTCAACCCACACTACATCAGCGGGATGACGTTTGGCCTGACAGATTTAACGTGCAACAGACCCCCCCCTTACAAGATGGTTCTTCGGTCGAATCGAGTTTCGAACCTGAAACCTAAGGCTCATAAGCTGAGACCTTAGCAACAGGTCACAGCGACCTGAAAATTCCTCTAAATGACATATCTGAAACCAAATATACCAATATTCTCTGAGAACTTGGTCGGCTGACACTTTACCATCAGACCACAGCGACCTGCAGATTTATCCAAATAACATATCTGAAACCAAATATTCTTGGGAATAAGTTGATCGGCTGATACCTTCCCCCTACCGAGACCTTATCATCAGGCCACTGAGGCCTGTAAATTTATCTAAATGACATATCTGAAACCAAATATTCTTGGGAATAAGTTGATTGGCTGATACCTTCCCCCTACCGAGACCTTATCATCAGGCCACTGAGGCCTGTAGATTTATCTAAATGATATATCTGAAACCAAATATTCTCTGGGAATAAGTTGATTGGCTGATAACACTTACCATTTACAGAGACTTTACCATGAGATCACTGCGAAGTGAAGATTTATCTAAATGACATACCTGAAACCAAATATACCACTAGGAAAAGTTGACAGGCTGAAGTGATTGTTTATCAAATAAAAGGCGCAAATATTAGTGATTAAATTCCCTATTAGTTCACAAAATTCTTTTAAATTTTCTCAAACAATTACTTATACTTTCAAAACAATTAATTTTAAAATTGTTTGATGTTAGACTGATAGTACTTTACATGCTACGAAATACATTAATAAAACTCCTTGGCGCAGAGGCATACTCTGTTAAAACAAGGAAAATTAGTTTTTAAGTTGAGAAAATATCTTAGGGAAAACATTTTGGCAATTTTTTTTCGATAATCAAGGAAAAGAATATAAGAATAAATGTTATACATTTTTTCACCCATTAAAGAGTTTTCTTTTCTGTTACAAAATTTCTTCTGTTTGGAAACGCCTAATAAAACAATGATATCTCCACCCAAAGGAAATCCTGTGTCAATAATTCGTCATTACAAGGTCACAAAAGAAAACGTTGAACATCTTTGATTATATAATTTTATTTAAAGTTTTAATTAAAAATTCTTTTTAAATAAAATTTTAATTAGCTATATTTTTATCAATCTCTATATTTTTGATATCCCTAAGTCTGAAATACACCACTTAATTTTTACAGAAAATTGTCCTCTGTTAATGTCTGTGAAATTACTCAAAAACACTACGAATTATTGGGATGGAATTTAGAATTGAAATTTGTACTCGTATTGCCTTCTCTCTGTCACATTTTGGACAAATCAATCCGTGAAGTCTGCTCGTGTTCTAATTCTTGGATAAGTATCCGTGTTCGTGTTCTAATTCTTGGATAAGTATCCGTGTTCGTGTTCTAATATAATGAGTACTCCCCCGTCCCTATTGATAAATCACCGTGGCTTAAGGAGGTACTGCTCAGCTCAAATCGTTTTGGAGTTATCTTTGCCCCAGACCAGCATTTTCCAAATATGTGTCTTTCCAACTCATTCAGCTAAAACTTGGAGATTCATCAAAATCTAGAGGTCGAATTTTTTAACGAATGCAATATTTCTCTATACAACGATAGAAGAAATAGAAAAGCAAAGCTCTGTTGAGGGTATTAAGAGCTGGATAATTTTATCAACTCTATCAAACTTTGCACCAAACTTTTTAATACATTACCACCAGCGTGTCTATACGATAGAATGTTGGTTGAAGAACATTTTTGTGGAAATTTAATTCAAATAAGTTCAATTAGTGTTTTCCTTTTCCTTTTGTAGACTATATAATTCGTCGAAAATATTGATTGGGTTTAATTTTTAACCCTGCACTGGTCGAGCTCTATAAAGTCACGTAAAAGGTCGCGTGGATTACAATTGTAGTCCATTTTCAAATCAAAATAAAATTCCAAAATAATTAATCAACATTCTTTAATCAACTTTAAACATCACAAGACACTTATTCTTAATTATTTTTTAAACAACAAACTCACTTAATGTCTTAAAATAATCCGCGCGACCTGTTAATTAATTATTTTACCCGTGGATTAAAGTTTAATGATTCCTTCTATAAGGTTTTTTTATGCGTCAAATTGTGATGGACATTAAATCCATGTTATTTCTATAATTATGCACATGAGTTTTATAAATGGAACCAAGTTCTAAAACATTATAGTGTCATTAAAAATTTTCCAGATTAACTTTTGATTACTCGTTGTCGAATGTTAAAATAATTTATCTGCCTGTTATTCCTTATATAAACTGGCGGATCATATCTAGATACATTTCTTCCTTAAGTTGCATGTGATTTAATATATCCTGAAGCAATGAAAGGATTTGAATTTTATTGGAACAAAGACAATTATTGCCGAAAACGATGAAAAGACAACTTTTAAAATTCATTTTTTAATTCAATTCAATTTATCAAAGTGTTTAATGAAATATTTCAGTCGCATTGAAAAATATTTAGTCTACAGCAACGAAGACTGAAATTTGAACTTCTTGACAAAAACAGATTTTCAATTAAACAAATAAATAGAAAGTTTCGAATTTCTTTTATATTTCAAATTTTAAGATCACCCAAAAACATTCATCATCAAGAATTGATTTTTCTGATCTAAGATGCAACAGAGCTCTTGTTATACCAGAAATGGTATATGATATCTTCAAGAGAATATATTTTCTTGAACAAAGATATATTCTCTTTGTTCAAGAAAAAGAGAATATATTTTCCAGCACTGGTTTGAATGATAGAGGTGAAACGAGTTGAGATATCTGAGTGTAGTTATTCGTCATTTCACAATATAAATTGTTCCTGAAAACTGATGCAATAACAATAATCAATAAAAGAATTGATATTCCTCTATAAAAAGTGTTTATATATATTATTGAAAAATGAGGAATATTATGAAGATACGGGCAGACTTAAATTTTGCATGATAAATATATCGCCAAATCTTGTACAAAATGTGTTTTTGATTTATGCTTTTCTAAAGTTTAAAAGATATTTATACTTTTTTTTTCAAAAATTTAGGCCCACTCTAAGAGTCGTAAATAATTTTAAAGTTGATTAAACATTTTTTTTATAAATTTGGGACAATAATAATTCTTTTCAAATTCACGCACACACACACAAGAATACGATAATTCAAAACGAATTAAACGGCCGTTTAATCCAACGTATCTATTAATTATCGTTTAATCCCACGAATTAAACGATAAATTTCAGAAAGTTCTAATCAGAATTATAGAGTCATTAGCCGGAAGAAAGATACCTAAAATCTGTATCCAGTTTTGTTTAACTAAATTATGAATAGAAGACACTAATATCTTATTTAATTATGAAAAATTAATAAGCGAAAAACTTTACTACTTATTTTTACAGTTTTCACTTCTAATGTCGCATTATCAATCCTGAAGTATTATTTTTTTTAAAGATGATAAAACCTTATCTAAGTGAGTCGAAAATTTAAAAAGCATTTTTTTTTTGTTTTATAAAACTGAAAACCAATTGATTTTTAAGATGTTTTAAAAAAGCAAAGTTAAAGATAATCAATTAAAATCGATTTCGTACATTAAAATTTTTTTTAATAAATCAGACGTTGCAATCATTAAAAATTAAATTTATTTGCTTTATAAAACTGAAAACTAATTAATTTTTAAGATATTTTAAAAGACTAAAGTCAAAAACAGTCAGTTAAAATCGATTTCGTAAATTAATTTTTTTAATAAACCATCCGATGTCATTATTAAAAATAAAATTAACAAAACCTTATTATTATTACTTGGAAACAAGCGATATGTAAATAAAAATAATTTTTCCCCTCTAGAACAAATTAAATATACTACCACAAAGATCTTCGATTAATCGATTCATAAAGATAATAAACATCATCCCATCACCACTTTACTAATGAAGACAACATGCCGTTTCCTAATATTCCTCGCCTTTTAACAAATTTGGCCGAGTTTCTCAAAACCACTTCAAAAACCGTTTCCCAGATGGAAATGACAAGCCTTTTCTCGCAATTAACTTGAAGAGATGAATAAAATATCGTTTGAAAATTATGCATTTTGAGCAAACGATTTCATTTAACGAATGCATTGTGATATGGCACTTCGTCGAACAAAGGACTCTTCTCAGAAAAACGGGGATTAATTATTTTTGAGAGTTTAAAATTCTGACAATCGCATAGTATTTTAATTAAATTCGAGATCGGGTTGCCTTCAGGGAGTTTCAATTGCGAATACTCTTTAAATCTAAGACTAATTGTGTCGGCTAAGTGTTCGGTTAATTGGAATTTCCTATTCAAATATGGATTCGAAAATAAAATGGTAAAATTCTTAAAGGAGTACAATTACAATTAAAGGAATGGTTTTCTACCTGGAAGAGGCATAAGATGAAAGAAGAAATTTGTATTAGAATGAAGTAAACACATAACGCGTTTTATCTCGAGTTTCAAAGTTTAGCTTTGTTATGTTCAGATTTTAAGCAACATGAGGGCTATTTGAGGACCCAGCTAGTATTTGAACCAGAATCAGAAGATTAGGATAACCTTCACTAATTTTTTCTGCATCTGAGAAATAATAAATGCCTATTTTTTTCTTACTGAGAAAGAAATGGAAACGTAAGGAATAAACCTCAAGAAGTTATAAATGTCTTCAAAATTTCGTGTTCGAATTTTTAGATGATTACGGTAATTATTGTACAACTCAAAATATTACCACTATGATGATATCGATTTGATTTCTGCGTAATTTTTCCCCTTTACTTAAAAAAATCATGTTTAATTTGCAATATTACGATGCTTTTAATGTTACAGTAAAATTCAAACTCAGCCATCAAAATATTCAATAGCGAGTTTTTGCCAATTTTAAAACTAAGATTTAAAAAAAATAATAATTTTCTTCGGACATCATTTCTGATATAAAAGTTTTCAACATTAGAGATAGATTCCAATATTTAATATTCTGTTAGTAGCAGCTTATCTGACAGATACCTGATAATTTCTTTTTCTAATAACTAGACCACTGTTGTGTCTGAACGAAAATTCTTTTTTGCTATCTTTCTAGTTTGTTTTGGAGGGAATTTCAGTGCCATTTCCGCGCTTTGAAGGTGATATTTGAAAAGGCATCTTTTATAGATTATCTATGAGATACAACGCGACCACTTTTGTATATTTCTTACTTCAAAACTTTTTCCGCATTTTGTATTTTGTGTTTTTTAAATTAATATTAATATCTTTTTTTTCCTTTTTAAAGTTTTTATTCCTAATTTTACAACGTTAAACTATATTATATGTCCCAGATACAGCAGCTTGTAAACATCCACTGCAGCGCGCCTGAAAGAAATTGTGACGAGGAAAAAAAGTTATGAAAAAAAAAAACAAATAAGAGCATTGAAAATGATAATTCTTCTGATAATTCGTCAAAAAGGTTCAGACTTTGTCAAAGAAAATGCACCTAACAAGATATTCATGCAAAAATCGGGGTTCGAACTTGTGTTTTAGCACCGAGCAGCACCGAGTATTTATTCTATCTCAGGAATCTGACAGTAAATTGAACAGGGAAAATACAGATTAAGCAAGAAGAAGATGTTATTTTTTAAATCGACTGACCTATATTTACTAAAAAAACTGTTATCGATTATGAAACTTTAATTATTCATTTTTGCATACTTAACTCTCATGATCAATCAGTTCTTTAGTATACAATGAAATATGAATGCAATATCAAAGAACTTGATTTGTTGCTATTTCTTTCCACTTAAAACTGTGT
>JAPMOQ010052485.1:56516-81367 GCA_026543055.1 Argiope trifasciata
CTTTCCACTTAAAACTGTGTTTCTATCGATATTATTAGTTTATTTTAACAATATGTGCAAGTGTATCTGTCAGATAAATTTGTTTGAAAAAGGCACGCGACTGACGGAGTGTTAAGATACTTTTTCACAATTTTATATTTGTAATACCAGCTGAAAGATATTGGAAGTATTAGCTAACGTCAGCAGCTTCAACTCTGCTTCAACACAACAAATAAGAGTTTTTTCTAAAATTACACTTACAAAATGAATAAGACACATTCTGATTGTTTGATAATGTTTGTAAAGTGACGATATTAATTGGCTAAATCTCTTTATTATTGGACTTTCTAATATTTCCTGAATCTTTTGGATGGTGGGAGCAGACGATCATAAACGACATAATTAGAATTTATGAGCATTCGCATGAAATGAAAGTTGCCGTTGTCAGAACAATGATTATGGCTGTGAAACTTTGTCAAGGGCTTTCCTCTTGGTGTTTGTATATAGTGAAGTATTGCCCAGGTTTCTTTCCCGAAATAAAAAATGATTAGAATAATTGAGGATTTATAACTATTTAAAAATAATGAAACTTCTTATAAACAAAAATTGGCAAAATCGGACCAGAGTTGGAACGGAGATTCCAGTTTTATGAATTTGTTCTATTACTTTCAGCTTTTTTTTCTGACAAACAAATAAGGAGAACATGCATAATAACATTTCAATTATCACGTTTTATTTAAAACTAGCGGCTTTTAGTGACCAGTTGGTTCGCCAATCGTAATGCTGTTTGAAATGGTCAGTTAAATACTTTATGTAACGTCTTTGTTAATTAAATGCTTTATGTGACTTGTCATTGTCAATTAAATACTTTACGTAACGTCTTTTAATAGCTGCTTCATGAAAATATTTTGATGGTGCAAATTTTGATAGTCATATAATTCACTCATGCAGTTATAAAGGCCTTAAGACATTAATGTACTATACGTCTCTCTAACTATCTGTCAGCTCTAGCAAAATTTTAAATTAAAGTGGAAATGATTAAATTGAAATTTATATAAAAATGTTTTTTTTACCGAAACAAAGCATTTTTTTAAAAATATAAGTAAAAGAGAATGATGTGTACTACTGAGTAATTACAATAATTTATTTAATACTTCAAGAATATTCAACCAAAAATACTTAGATTTCTCATTAAATTCCTATTTTAGTTTTACTTTCAAAAGTATTTAAATGACGGAATAACAATATTTCATTTTGTTTCGGTTATTAAACAAAATTCAAAAAAATCATTAAGTTTGAATTTTATACATGTTTTAACTTTAAAGAACCGTATTATACGAAATATTTGACACTTCAACTTATAAATAAATAAATAAAAGTTTCTATCTTCTGCTATCAAATTTGATCGACTCGTGAAATTTTGAATAAAATTGTTTTTAACAATCATTTCATATTTATTTTATTTTATACAGTCACGTGCTGAAAGTTACATTTTTATATGTTTAATTTTCAATCACAGTTTATTTTTCTAACCTGAATTTTCGTCAATCTGATGGCAACATATTTATAAAAAATAATTTTTTCCCTTTCACTCGTAACAAGCGAATTCCGCTTAAGTTTTATTTTTTTTGTTGAAAAATATAATTAAATAATTTTTTTTAAAAAATTCATTAAAATAGAAATTGAATTTGTTGATTAAAATAATAGTATCATTTTAAAGATAATTTTTTGTCTTTAATATGAAGTAAAAATCAATTTTGTGCTACAATGTTTTCGAAAATTATGGCGAAAAAACATCGAAATTCCGCTTAATTTTTAATCAATTCAAATTCTAATTAAAAATTTGAAAAAGTAGCCCCAAGGTGCACATTCTCGACACTCAAGGTATACAGTGCTAAATTTGGTAGCTATAGGTCCAACGGTGTGACTGTAGAGCGCCAACACACACACACACACATTGTGCTTTATTATAAGTATGGATAATACATCGGTTACGAAGTATTCGACTTAAATAGCGAGGTGAATTTGTTAAGTGGATCATTTTAAGGAGCCAAAGAGAACGTTCTAAAACAGAGCTATCAAAGAGATCAAAGCCAATATCAAATAATTTTTGCCTAATTTACTGAATTCAAAGGTATAAATCTACAATTTTCATATAAATTTCTTTTATTTAGCTCGTAGCACGTATGAGACATTGTATTTACAATTACATGGATGAACAAATTGTCTACTTATAAACAGTTTTAAAGCAATATTTGATACAAAAAAATTGATTTCGGTCTTCATTCCTTATTTATAAATTTTCGCACACGTAAAACCAGATACATTGTTGAATAAAGCGATTACATTATTAATAAAAATGAGTGGAAGTGTATATTAATATGCGTGCATTAGAAATTAAATTACTTTAGATGCCATTCATTAATTATATTAATTAAACACTTCAGAAGAGATAAACAATTAGGATAATGGTTCAGAACACCCACCGTGATGAATGGAAATTGTACTTGAAGGTTCCGGAAGCTCAAGTAAACAACATGTACCTATTTTTTATTCTATACGATTTCGACTTAACTTCATTGTTGCTGATTGACTCTTTTAATGGTATGTATTGTTTACTTTGCTGAAACGCAGCTGATTTTAAAGTTCTCTTCCGCTTTCTATATTCACCAGAATAATCAGAGTGAGTCGCTTTCATTACGTAAAATAATTGAAAAAAAGTTTGTAGAAATTATTTACACTTCAGTTGCAGTTTATATATTGTTACGTATAGTTTTAAAATTTCTTCAAAACAATCATTGCTTTATAAGCCTATTTCTTCGTCTTATAGTTTAGGAACTATTCAACATATGCCTTTTTCATCGCATAAATAATAATAATAAAAAATAATAAATTCAAAAAATCTGAAATCTGTTATTGATAAGCTCAAGTTTTCATGTAAGAATTTTTTTGTTCAGGTTATTATATTAATGCGTAAGCGTCGATTAAAAAAAAGATACCTTTTTTTTTTCTTTCGAAATTGACGATAGCTCCCACATTTTTTTGGAAGTCAAAAAGATCTTAAAAAGCTAGATTTCGGTTTAAACTGGTTTGAAATTTATGGCGCAATACACATGCGTCAACTTTTTAAAAAACGGTTTTTTTTCCCCGATATGCATGAGAACGCCAAATTTGTTTTGCCAGAAAGGAAAAAAAAGAAAACGCAAATTAGCATTCATACTTCATTCATGCCTAAGCTATTTAGAGGTTCTAAACCCATAGCAAAACAATACCATGTTTTAACAAAAAGGAACAATATGATTGGAAGCTGAATAACGAAAAGTTTTGTCACAATGCGATTTCAAAATAATGAAGTATTTATCAGTAAATTTTTAAACATTCTAAATTATATAGAATTTTTAGGAAACCAATATTGTTGTTAACACAAACTGCTATTTTCTAATTTCTGAGATCATAAAACAGTTTTATAATGGATTAATCTTAGAACAGGAATCACATCCTTCAATGTTTCCCACTTAAAAATGTGTGAAGTGATATTTCTCCGCTTTTGGAAAGAGAAAATACTTTTAACAAAACTGTTATGAAACGCGAGTGAAGTTTTTTGGAACTTATTATAAAAAATAAATTACTTAATTTCTTCCGAAAAAAAATTACATTTCATGAAAATAACAACTATGATGTTATATAATTCTGCGTCAGCCTTTTATAAACAAATCTGCTGTCAAAGAATTAGTAATAAAAAAAAGATACTGGTAAAAGTAGATCAATATTTAAAAACGCATCTCCTTTTAAAGAAGCATGTGTAATAATAAAGCAATACTTCTAAAAGCAGGTCAACCTTTTAAAAAAGCATTTGCTTTCAGAGAACCATACATAATACTAATGCAATACTGGTAAAAGCAGGTAAAGAAATATATGCGATTAAAAGATGATGATGAATATTGGCATTTATGGTTCATTAATTGCCTACTTGATTTCGAGTTTCAATTATTTATTGCCTTCAATTATTTAACAACAACATCATTTTCTCACTTGACTATAATATTTACAGAAATAGCTGACGTTTCAGATAATTCTTAATTTTGACATTTTATCAATAAATATTTTATTATATATTTATACACTATTTACATAAAATAGATCAAATTAAAATTGGAATGAATATCGTATATTTGAAACTTAAATCTAAAATTTGCAATAAAACTTATGGTATTTTTTCATGCAAAGAAACAATTTTTAATCAAATAGCAAAAGAGTTTTACAAATGTTTTATAAATATCTTTTTTTCATTTTTGATTGGTGTATTTTTTCATTTTATCTTTAATATTTCTTTGTAATATGTTTTGCTTTTAAATAAAGGTATTTAACTTGACACTTTTGCTTGCGAATTATACGCATTCCTCTACAATTCGTAATGGAAATTTATCCGTCAATGTGCTTAAAAAAGAATAAGTTCAGCACAATTCTGTTTCAGCGAAACAAAATTTTAATTTTAAAATTCCTTAAATTTCTGAATTAACTTTAATTTTAAGTTAACTTTATGAATTCTTATTAGTTACTTTTAATCATAATTTTTTTGGCTTCGTATTTCTTTGCTTCCATTGCATCAGTTGTTTTAGGAAATCTACTTTAAGCAGATTTTTATCACTGATTTCTAGCATAAATTTATGGAGTTTCCTACTTGAAAGGTTAATCACGGATTAAAGCATGCAAAGCACATTTAAACACATTCTAAAATTGGGAAAACTATACGAAACTGGTAAAAACTTCATGAGTTGGTGAGTTGAACAATGGGAATCTATCTATCAGATATGAAAGATATATCTATAGAACAATGGATATCTATCAGAATGACTTCAAATTTTCCGATATTTACTTTTTGTTATTTAAAATTAACCTGACACATTAGCTCTAGAACATACAATTTAAATAAATAGAAATTTATTTTTTGTTATATTAACTAATGAAATAAATATTATGATGGCACATCTTTTTAAAATCAAAATATTTTATCTAGAGAATTTTTTAAATATATTGGTTACAGCTTAATAATAAATATAAAATATTACAATATTTTGAAATAAATACCTCCTACAAAAAATAAATAAAGCAGCTGATGGGAGTTGCCTTTTTAAAACTCACAAATGATCTCTACTAAAGATGCTATCCGGCTGCATAAAAGTTAGTGGAAATTAAGAGCAGCTGAGAGCAACTCAAAGGGTTATATTTTAATTTCAAAGGCTTGTACATAAGCATATCCTGATCATAATTATACTGAAGAAAACTAAATTTACATTTTAGTTGCCTTTTATTTCCAGAAGATTAAAAACAAAATATATTGCAAAATTAAAATTTCAACCTCAAACAATAGAAGTATAATCCAAAAACGGTCAATATTTTGTAGGATTTAGCTCTAAATTCGATACAAATTAGACTCTGAATGCTAAACTTATATACAGATTTTACTAACTTACTAAACTTACTTTGTAATTACTATGTTCAATTAGGCAACCAAATAGACGCCCTGTGAATGGATTTCATTCGAAATGTTATAGAATCCGCAAATTTGCCGTAAATATTAAATACTAAATTTCATTTAATTGTTTATTGTGCCCACAGTAAAGCAGATAAAATTCTAAAAATGTATTTTGAATCCGAAATAAATCTTAAATCTAGAGACAAGGCAAATTCTCGAATTTGAATTTTTTTTGTCAACAGCATACTTTCAGATTACACACTTCAAATATAAGAAAATAAAAATTAGTGAGAATATTCTTCCGGCTAATTTTTATGTATACTTCCAGACATGGTGGACTATCATGTGAGAACATGATGCTGTTTCCTCTTGAGGTTTTTGGAGTCACAAAATAGGAACGTAACAAATTTTTGAAGCATAAAAATGTATAGGCAATAAATTGGTGATTTATTCCTTTTTTATTTTGTTTTATTTTGGAATCTACATTTACGGTAATGCTTTTGAAATATCTATCGTCTGTTAATGTAATTTTATTTCGAAGTCGGCTTCCACGTTATAGTTTTTGAATTGTCTATTATCTCTTTTTGTAGTATTTCCTTTGGAAATCACAGAATTATTGCCTAACTCGTGCAACATTTTTGCAAAAATAAATCAAACAAATTTTAATATTGTTTGTTTAATCGATAAAGATTGTTGGTTCAGGGATAATTTCAACTAATTAAAATATGATTATTAGAAAATAATGCAGAAGAGTGCCACATTTGGTGATTTATCGCCAACTAAAGTTACAACTTGATTTCTAAATTATGCATTATCTGAATTCTTTCAGATTGTCTTAGTTAATTTGAGTCATTCACCAGTTTAAAACGGTTTGAAATAATCATGAATTTATCAGATTACGCACGCGTCGATATTTAAACAAAAACGATGGGTTTTTTCATCTCAAATTCGGTCGATATGCAAAACTTTCTTTGCTAGATAGAAAAATGTAAATGAAAATTTAAAAAATATATAATTATATTTATATAAAGAGAGAAAGAGAAACGAGGTTGGGCATAGACACCTATAGAGGTCCTATGATTGTTTCATGCTGGTTTGAACTGACTAATGACTTAAAAATTGATTAAGGCAAATAATAATTTTAAAAAAATAATGTATCACATGATAACTTGAAATCTGAGACGGCAGATTTGATTATTTTAATATTTAGTTTCATACCATATTGATAAGCAAGGTGAATGATCGTATAATCCAACAACTGATGCACACTTACATTTTGATATCAATGCTATTTACAAACACCATAGTAGATACATGTAGCTAATTATCAATGCTATTTATACAGCTTGTTTTGTTTTCGAATTATTATAAAATATTCACGAACAAATGAAAATGCCGAACGATTTGATTTGAAATCTTTCAACTAATATATCAAATTTTATGAATTTCACATTACTTGAATAGGCAGATATTCAACCCTTCTAATGATTTGGCTCGAAATTTGATACAGTTTTACATTTCTAATAAGCCACATACTTTATTTCTTATACCACCTTTCATATAAGAAATGAAGTTCATCATTCTGTGATATTATATTCACATACCCTTGGATATAAAAAAAGATGCACCTTATATAGGGGGATTTTATCTTAATTTGCACAGAATTCTATAATGTTTGGACTGGAGCCATCTATTACATTTGGCTTTTGAATTATTGTGTCCAGAAACTAATAAACTAATAGGTTGATATAATTTTAAAAATGTTTCTTACTTCAAACTGATTAAGGACTATTTATGATGAAACGTTCAAAAGTTAGAGACCACATTTTTTGACTACAAGAAAACTTTATTTATATATAGTTAGTATGTGTGTCAGTTAAAAAGTAAAAGATAGATTTGTTTTTCTCCTCACATTATTACCTAGTTTTAAAAATTTTTTAAATGCTAGTATTATTTTTAGGTGTGGTAGAATTTGATTTTGTCAATGCATTCTTTAATTTATATTGTCAAGTAGGTACGTTAGTGTGGAATCAAAGGGCATACAGGAAGTAGAGGTTAACAAAATTATTAACTTAATTCTGAACTCAAAACATTAAGACTGAGAGTTCTTCGACTTTTTTATAGACAGGGTTTAGTTTTTTTTATAGTTTAGTTATCTGAACGTTTCATTTTGAAGCAACACTAGGACTATTTTGGGACGGACTTCGTCATTTTGAACCATGATCAGATGACGAGGATAACACCTGATCTGGCAACCCTCTCTCTACACCACACCAGTGGGAGGACGTTTGGTCCTGGTGGATTTAACGTGTACCAGATCCGCTTACACGGCAGTTCTGCGGTGGAATCGGGCCTCGAACATTCAACCGTCCGGTTCCGAAGCCGAGACATTACCACCAGGCCGTCACTGCGACCCTATACCAGCAGAGAAACTCTTAGAGTATTCTTCAGGTGACAGTAAGAAAAGACCAGAGTATTAATCTGGTAAACTAAAAAAAAGCCCAGAATCTTCTGAAACACGAATATAAAGGAGGACATAAATTAAGGAATTCAATAAATATTTTCATAAATTGAGAATCGCATTGCCGTTAGCGGGATTCGAACTCACGATTTCATGATTATGAGACCAGTGTGATGACCATTCGGCTATGTAGAGTCAACTGCATCTTTTCAATGTGGAAATATATTGTTACAAAAATTGTATTGTAAGTATAGAATGTATATAATCTAACAAAATGGATAACGGAAAAATATGCTTTCCTCCACAAATATTCCAAAAACCGGAAACACAAACACCAAAAAGACAAAATCCATGATGTACAAAAAGAACAGGACTTGTATAAATTATCAAACAAGCAGGCAACATATCTCTAATAAAATAACAGTAACAGTGTTCAGTATGTGTCCAACAGTTTTCATTTCGGACTATGAATGATCTCCAGAAAAAAAATTAACTCATTCTAGCTCTTCAGATATTTATAGTTTTCCGACATTTCGTAACGCCATCATGTTGCCCAAACATCAAATACTGTTTTTGAATATTTAATTAAATATTAAGAAAATTTAATATCATAGTCCTGAAAACAATACATGTATGAATGCGGGTTAAAAAAATCAGCATGAAAAAAAAAGTCCAGCTAGAATGGTCTCCCAAACTTTCTCGCTTACTCTAAATAACTGCCATTCGAGAGGACTCCTTACATGACACTGGTTAATAATAAGTCATTAACAGCCACTAAACATTGGTGATCACTTTTGTCTAGAGGATATGTTACGAGGCTGCAAATCGTAAGGTCGCGAGTTTGATCCTTGGCGGAATCCACCCTCCACATTGGCGTGGCTCCATAACAACCACCCGCCACAATGTCATTCCCGGTGAGCTATTTGGCGATTAATGCCAGTCATTCCTTAATTATACCAAAAAATCGAATTTGTGTTTTAGAGATGTTATTCTCGAACTATGAAAACAAAGATTTAAGACAAAATTGTACTCGTAGTAGGAAAATTCCATACCAAATTTCATATATTTAAGTTTCTGCGTTTTTGAACTATCGGATTTACATGTTTATGAAAGTATAGACCAAAAAACAGTCAACCTTTATATGTCCTACATCATAGGTTTTTAATCTGTGTACTGAATTATATCTATCTAGTTCTCTTAGTTTTGTAATTATCGTGGTAACATCGATATGTTACCATGATAATTAAACACTTGAATAGGAAGACTTTCTTTGTACCGATTTTACTCAAAAATTTGATATTAATCTGCAAATTCGGTGCCACGACTTTGAACCGAATTTCGGTAATCTAACTCAAAACATTTTTGAGTTATCTTTGTCAAAGACAAACAGATGGAGGGGCATTTTCTAAAAATGTGTTTTTCGAGCTCAAAGAAGTCTAAAACGGGGAGATTCAGCAAAATCTCGCTTTCAAATTTTGCTAACGATTACTATATTATATATATTATATATATATATATATATAAAGGTGAAAGTTTGGATGGATGGATGGATGTTTGTTACTCCATCACGCCAGAACGGCTGAATAGAATTGGATGAAATTTAGCACAAAGATAGATTGTAGTTTGAAATAGAACACAGGCTACTTTTTACTCCGGTTAAGCATGAGGTTCATTTTTATTACTTAAAAACTAACTTTCGCACCAAAAAGCTGAGGCCAAATCCCGCCAAAGATGAGCAAGGCTCCAGATTTTTTTCCAAAAAGAGTTCTGTTTAGGCTTAGAAGAATTTCTACCGATTATTTCAAACGATTATCTTTGTTTTTGATGTATTTAAAATTAAATCTTGTTAATAAATCGCTCTTTCGGGTTCATTCTAAAGTACTTTTAAATTAAAAGAAAACAGAATAAAGGAAATAAAAAAAATTCTAACCTGTATTGCATTATCGCAACTGGCGTAGGAAAATCAGACATGTTCGTTACGCCAACTGGCTTTGAAAATTAGTGCGTAATTGTGGTGACATCAACTGTGTTTGAGCGTGATGAGAATTGTGTTTTTATTGAAATTAAAAGTTAAAAAGTTATGTGTAAAATACTGTTGTAGCTATCTCTATCTCAATCAAAATGGATTTACCTGATTTAAAGAAATACAGATTTCATTTGCTGTTTTGTTTTATTTTGGGTATGCTATGTAAATAAATAGTTTTTACGGTATTTGTGTGCTATATATATATATATATATATATATATATATATAAAGTATTTTCCAAAATTATGTTTACAATCAAGTTCTTGAAAATTCCATTGAGCTCAAATAGTATTTCGTGACATGAAAATTGACCTGAGTGTTAGAAGAATTTAATATTTAATGGAATTCTATTTTTAGTAAAAATAATATTAAGATGTCAGCATATCATTTTACTCTATGCATCAAAACATTAAGTATGTGATATCAAAGCAGACTGTTAAGTCTCTCAAATAAATTAAAATTTAATTCTCTTAATGTAAGCAGAATGAAGAAAGAAATATCATATATCTCCTGCGACCAAATATGCGTTGCAATGTTCTAGAATGGGAAATTCCAAGAAATCTTTGCATCGCTTATTAAATGATAAAGCTTAGAATGTTATTTACACGAATAATTAATTTATTAATATAGTAAAAGGCTTCAATATTAATTAAGTTTCATATATAAAATATCAAGTTGTACGTTATAAAAGTCATTTATTTTGCTTTATCTAATATGCATATATGGTAAATAAACGTAGGCGTAGTAGCTGATACATGCAGCGTTTAATAATTCCATTTCTAATAAAAGTCTGTAATGAGAAAATATTAGTTCTAGAGCATTTTTAGCGAAAATTAAATAAGATATAATTATTCACCATTTATACATAAAAAAAACTATATAAAATGGAAAAGATATCTAAATATTAGAAATCTAATATTATAAATTTAAGGCTGTTAATGTAAATTCATCTGAAAGAAATAACTGCAAATTTCTCAAATATAATGTTAACACATACATATTGTTTAAAAGGATGATTAAAATTTCAAATTAAATGATTAGCATATAAGTGACAAAAATTGTATTTTTATCAAATAGTCTATTTCCATTTATAATAAAGGTGATTATCTATACCTTGGCAGTCTAGACACCAAATAGTTTGATATAGAGCTCCGAAACTTGGCCTAGATAATACTTTGGAAGGTAGGAATGTACACCCAGGTAGAGCTTTTATTTTTTAAATTTTAATTAATTAAAAATAAGCTAGATTTTGATGTTTTTCCAATAAAAATTCCAAAAATACTCCAACATGAAATTGATTTTTACACGTCTTTAAATAGCCGCCAAATTATCTTTCTACTGATGGCAATTTAGTTGCTGTAATTTTTATATTTACGTTCAGATTTAAATAACATTAAAAAATATTTTTATATATAATTCATAACATGTTTTCATTGTTTGGATGAAACCGGAATCGGTTTCATTCATTGATAGACAGATTTTGTTCCACTGTTAAGAGCTAAAGAAGGATCCTGTTTAGAATGTATGATATTAACCAGAGAACCAGCAGAAGTAGTCTCCCAAACACTTTCTTGCATACTCTCTTATCAGCTTGTATTAGTAGAGAACGCCCGGCATGGGACTGGAGTATAATACTTATGCCAGTGTTAGGAAATTTTAACTTTTGGGGTGAGTTAACAATTTTTATTTAATCTATCAAGTCAACTTTGACGCGGTTTTTTGGTGATTAATCCCTGGCATGCTAATAGAACCCAAAACTCGAGTTTGTGATTGAAACATGATTTTTCTACCGATAAAAACAAAATTTTCACACAAATATTTATTTATAATCCAGAATTCCCATGCCAAATTGTATATAATTAAGTTAAAATGTTTTTAAGTTATTTTATTGGCATGTTTTGGAGAACACAGACCGATAGACAATCAACCAGTAGTCAGATTTGCTCAAAATTTGACAAATGTCTAAACTATAGATTTTAAATATGTGCGACGAAATTTATTTATATAATTCGTTTTCTAGTTATCTTATTAATGTATATTGAAACTGACAGACAAAAGGATTTCTTCGGAAGAGTTGTCTCTTAAAATTTATAGAAATCTTCACATTTGGTATAGATGCTGTATACCTAATTTCTACAGTCTATTTCAAAGCGTTTTGAGTTACCTGTGACACAAATAGATAGACGAATATTTTCTAAATATTAGTTTTATGAATTCAGAGATTACTAAAACTGGAAGATTAATCAATTTGTCGAAAGATTACTAAGATTACTATTGTAATGGTATCTTAATAAGCCAGTAACAGCCACTAACCATTGGAGATCACTTTTATATAGTGGACATGTTACCAGGCTTCTAATCAAAAGGTCTGGAGCTCTATTCCGAGACAACATCACATACTACATTGGTGACACGGACGTGATTACGTTGTTCCGGCTAAATCAGTCAGTAGAGCACATACCACCTTCCGCATTGGTGACCTCGGACAATGAACCTTCAACCTTCAAACGCAATCTTTGTGACACCCTCCATCGATAGCAAAAGTCTCCATAATAAACGCTCGTCACCCGCTGTAACATTTGACGAGATAAAAACTTTCGTTGCCTGCCAAAAACAGTTGGTGCGATTACATCATCCGTCTCACCCCCGACTCACTGGAGGAGGAATAATATTGTAGTGGTATTTTAATAAGTCAGTAACAGCCACTAAACATTGGTGAACACTTTTGTCTAATGGATTTGTTACCAAGCTTCTAATCAAAAGGTGCTGAGTTCTATACCGAGCGAACACCATATACCACACTATATTTTGTGACATCTACATATATGAAAAAATGATAAAAATGTGGAGGTCAATAAACCTCGGGTAATATAAGGATGAACAGGGCGCAATAACGATATGATGCCATAGAACTGGTTTACATTAGAAATGCTCATATGTATGAAAAATGTGCATTATCTGAGAAAAATAAGAAATGCTCATATATCTGAGTATCCTGGGTTGAAGCATATATATGAACAGAACACATGAAAAGCTATTAAAATACCACAACTTTTATGTCTGACAATTTGAAAGAATCGTTAATATTAAATTTTATTGAAATGATTTAAATGAACTTAAATACAACTAATACACTGAAGTGCCACTGAATTAGGGATACCTGTCTAGTAACGAGTTGGTCCCCCTCTGGTCTTGATAACGGCTGCCACTCGATGAGGCATAGATTCGACAAGTTTCTGGAAAGGTTCTACGGGAATGGCTTGCCAACTATTCGCTAAAGCTATCCATAGTTCAGTAAGGTTCGTTGGTGCAGTGTGGTGGCCTTTTATGTCTTGTTCCCGAAAATCCCAAATATTCTCTATAGGGTTTAAGTCTGGGCTTCTAGGTGGCCAATTTATGACAGAAAACTCAGAGGAATGCTCATCCAACCAACCAATAGTCAATCGGACTTGTGGGAGGTACTGTTGTCTTGCTGAAACACACCATTACTTTGCGGATAACAGAACAGCATAAATGGATGGAGGTGATTCCCCAGCAAATCTACATACCGAATTGCAATGAGAGAGGTTGGTACAGACACCAATGATCCCAAAAAGTGCCACGAAAAAACACTCCACACCATGATTGAACCCCCATGCCCTTGAACAGTTCCAACCTAGCAGGCAGGATCCATGGCTTCATGAGGCTGACGCCATATTCTCAACCTCCCGTCGGCGTTAAGTAGTCGGAATCGAGACTCATCACTCCATGCCACTTGTTTCCAGTCTTCTACACTCCAGCCTCTGTGTTCTCTTGCCCAGGCAAGACGTGCAGATCGATGGCGAGCATTGAGCAATGGTACTCTGGTAGGTCGACGACTCCTGAAGCCCATACGGTGAAGCGAGCGTTGCACAGTCCGTTTCCTGACTGTTCAACTGGCACCATCATTCAACTGGGTGGTAATTTCAGTTAATGTTTGGCTTCACTGGCTGCGTACAATCCGACTAAGCCGTCTCTCACCACGCACTGTCACGGCTAATTGTCCTTCGCAGTTAGATCGATTGCTAGTTTTTTTCCCCCATTCACGTATTCTTGGTATACTCTTGACACTGTCGATCTTGAAAATCCCCGCTGTATGACGATTTCGGAAATTGAATGTCCCATGCATATAGCCCCTACGATTTGCTCGCGATCAAAGGCATCTAAATCAGGTAGTTTACCCATAATGGCGATTCCAAAAACTAATCCAGAACAACCACAGTCCGCACTATATATGCAGTTACCACAGCCCCCTCCCTTGCGCATAAATGATGCTCAGTGCTACACAATTTGCATATCTCTTGCTATCTCTAATTCAGTGGCACCTCAGTGTATATCGGCGAGCCAGCTGATCACCAAAGGGTTTTAGGCGTATATTAGGGCTATCTTAAGCTCATGAAGAGATATATTTATCATATAATCACTCATAAAACGTTGTCTCAAACGTATAAGAAGATATAAATATTCATATCTTTTTTAATATAGTCCTATATAAAAAGCTACCTCAAGCATATATAAAGATATAAATATTGCCGGCATCTTGGCATAGGAGTAGCGTGTCTTCCCCGTGATCTGGGAGTCCGAGGTTCGAGTCCCGATTCGGGTAGGGTTGTTTTTCTTTGTTCTATCTGTGAGCAGTGTAAATGTGCCCCCTGTAAAAAGGGGTTGTGCAAATGAGCGTGAAGCACGAAGTAGCTAAATCATAATCTTGACCCTAGTTGGCGCTACTGAACCAACAAGGAATGTTAATTTAAACTTAAATCGCTGACAGCTTTCTGTCAGTGGGCTTGTAAAATGCCACAAGTAACAACAACAGATATAAGTTCTTCAACGCATAGAAGTAAAAAATTAATCAATTCGTTTTTCTGAGAATTTCAAAACATAAATAAGATTTGAAATTTTTCTGAAATAGTTAACTGGAACATCTAAACAACATGAAATCCCCATATAAAATTAAAAACAGATTTTCCAAAGCAATTATATCAAGCACATTTTTTTCTCTCCTTCATCGAGGTTCTTTCCGTTTGTTTGCGCGAAAGTTTAAGAGAAATCCTTTGAAAATTGTGTTTTCCCGTGTCGAATAAGACGGGATGAGGCAATAGATTTTCCTTACATCATTGGACGCAATCACAGGAATGGAGACGAATGGACGGATGTTATTTACTCTTCCGAAGTTCCCTGCCTTTTTTTCTTACTAGAAAATGTCCCTAAAATAAAAAAAGGAGTACATCGACTTTCGTAAGAAATAATAAAACGAGAGTACACTGACTGTGAAAGGATTACGTCTTGTATACTTCTAAAGAATATATGTCAATCACTGAATTAATGGAAAAAAAGTAAAAGGTTTTTTTTATTCTTTACTTTCTTTTATAGTCGCATATTCGGATGAGTTTTATATTTAGCTCCAACATATAATAAACAGAAAAAATTATTAATTTTGCACTTTTTTTTCTATTTCGATAGAAAAACTTGACAGAGACACAGAGACAATCCGTGCAGTAAAATTCTTTTATCTAAATAGTTGAGTTTTGGAACGGTCACTTTCACATCTATAGTTGTAAAAAAGAAGTACGTGTGTGTCAACACTCTATATATTAAACCAATACAACCAGAATTACTAAATTAGGCAAACATTTAAAATGCACTGGTATGCATTTAAAATAGATTTTCTAGCTCCATGTGAATTTTAATTAATTAAAAATTAAACCAAGCATTAAATTACTATTCTCAAAACAAATCTAAATTACGTTTAAAAAAACCTAGTATAGACTCTCTTCAGTTTTGCATAATAATTATTATTTGTGCCTTAATAATTATAAACCAATAGAGAACAACAGTTAGAAAGTGCAGATTAGAGTATGATCTTTGGCGATTAATCGTTGGAACGAATTTAATACACATCAGAACCCAGACTATATATTTCAGACCTCCTTTATCTGATGGAAAATTAAAAATTCCTTCAGAAATACAATTGTAATCACAATATATTTAATCATACAAAATTTCATATATTTAAGCCATCGAGGTTTTGAATTATCAAGGCTACATACTTGCCAACTACGAGTGCACAAATTCAAATTCCAGAGTCCAACAAATGAGCAATCTGTGCTTAGTATTAAAGAGAAAAAAACCATGGATGAATTTCCAACATCCTCTTCCTTTTTGAAAACGTGACATACCTATAATATTTAATGATTACTTCTTAATAACATATTATATACATTAACGATTACATAATATTTAATGATTGTAAAATTAATGTATCCAAGTTAGTGGATTTATATGTTAGCAAGTTTATAAGTATATTAAGATTATACAAAACAGAAGACAATCCTCTCGTTGAATGGGTTATCTTAAAAATTTGATACAGATATGCACCTTAAATGTTTAAACTGTGGATTAAATTATCTATTTAGCTCACCACACTTTGTAATTTGCATGTACAAGTCTACTCAAGTTCATCTAAAATTTAACCATTGTTCAAACAATATACGAAAGGATTTTTTTTTCATAAAAAATATCAATATAATATCAGTTAAAATATTCTTAAATTGTAAATGTAATTTAGAATAATTTATGGAAAAACAATTAAAATAAACATTACTTGCATCGGATCTCACTGTGCCACATTTTGCTGTCAAGCTGAGTAACTTCAAAACAACAATAAGAACTTACTAGCATATAAGTTGCTAAGAAGTTATTTTTATCGAAATTGGTTAGTGAATGCTTTTTAATATTTTAATCACATAATTATGCGTGTTGTAATTTGCGTGTTCATCAACTCGAATGCATCTAAAAATTAAATTAAACCATTCTTCAAATAACATATAAATGGAAATTATATGTTGCAAAAAATACCATAAAATAGTAATTACAATACTCATAAACGGCAAATGTAATTTAAAATAATATATGATCAAATAATATTTTTTAAATTCTAGTCCTACTTAGGTCAACAAAGAAAAAATGTATTTTAGTTGCTTTTTATTAAATAATCAATCAAAAATGATTAAGTATCATTAAATTATTGATTTTCGCAAGAATTGGACTTGCATTCATCACCTTCACGTGAAAAATACCAAAATCATTGCATTTTACCGATTGAGCTACAACCTGATGATTTCAACTTGTATTACATACAGCTAAAACTCTATTTAAAGTATTAAAAAATAAGTAAATTTAATTAGTGAATCAATATCTGAAAAGAAACCCCCATTAGCATAAAGAGTCATCCTCTTCAAGTTTGAAAAAATGTATTTGAACTTGAGTGGATAGCTAAAAAGTATTTCGCTAACGATTGAAAATTTGAATTATTATATATATAGGAACTAATATTAGGAGGTAAGAAACATTTGAGAAAAAAGCACTAGTATTACTAATTTTATAGTCACACATGCAGTCATCAAACTGGGAAACTTCTAAACGACAAATAGCACTTACTAGCATATAAGCTATACCGAATATTCAAAAAAAATTTTTCTCATTATTAATTTTTGATAGAACTTCAATATTTTAATTATCTGACTTAAAGAATACTAAAAATAAATCCAATCTTTCCCTAACGCAGTTTCACAACCAGTGTCTTGTCCTTGTCAGTTGTGAAAATTCTTAAAATTCGTGATTGAAAAAATGACTCCATTAGAAGGTCCGGAGGCGAAGGGAGATTCTTTATACCCTAGAGTCAAATAAGTAATTTCGCCCTGTCATTTCTTCCTTCAATGTCGGGAGAGTTGAAGCTAGAAAGAGGGTGTAAAAGAATGTAGCTACTGAAAAGATAGACTGGAAGTTAAAAGTTCAAAAAGTTCTCAAAAGAACTGTCGAGTGCATCTGCTGGAAAATTCAAATGAGAATCGAATCTGTAAAATATCTTAGTCAAGTAATGTGACCATCTGTCTTTATATAACTTTAAAAATTCCTCCAGGCAAGCTGGAAGGTAAAGGTAGACAGATTTCTTTACATCTAAGTTGCTATCTTTGAATATACATTGTTTATTTTAGAAAGAATTCAAAATTGGAGGATCAATCATTTTTCAGCCCCTTACTTCAAAGGTATTGCAGTTATCGAAAAACCTCAAATACGAAAGTTGTTTGTCTTAATGAGACACTAATTTTGCGAATTAGAATTGTTTTTCTATCTATAATATTGAAATAAAACTACATAAGTAGGCGAGAGATAATGAAAAAAACTATACTGTGCAAGCCAATTCCAAAACAAAACTGCATTAGCAGGCGACAGAGAGTGGAAAGACTATATTGTAGAAGCCGACTTCAATATAACAAAAAAGGAATAAATAGTCAATTTTTTGCCTTGACATTTTGAGACAAGAGAAAAAAATATCATATTTTCATGTGATAAAAATTATAATGAAATGAAAATTTACACCCTTTTTGAGCTAGATTATCCTTTTACGAACTCGTCCATTTTTATTAGGTTGTTCGGAAAGTAATTTCGTTTTTTCCTGACAAAGGATTTAATTGCATTTTTCGCACCCAATTTCATACTTAAACCGCAAAATCATTTTATGTTTTAAGAGCTGATATAGCAAGGCTTGAGTGTGAAAAAGTGCAGCTGATTCTTCGCAGTAGTTTTTGGATGGTGCCCTTTTAAATATGGAGAGCAATAAACAGCATTTTCGTCATTTTTTTCTTTTTTGCTATAAAAGGTAAAAATGCTGTTCAAGCCAGAAATAAATTAGCCAATATGTGTGGTGAAGATGTGTTGACAGTACATCAGTACCAGAACTGATTTGCAAAATTTTTCCTTCAAATGAGGAGGCCAAAAACCACCTCGATCAGTTTTTTTTTACAGCAAAGACCAAAACTTTTATGAGCGTGTAATCATGTTACTACCAAAAATATGGCAAAAGGTATTAGACCAGAATGGCAATTTTATAATTTAATAAATAATTTATTCATTAAACGAAAATTTCTTTTCATTTTGACAAAAAAATACGAAATGACTTTCCGAACAACCCAATACATTTCCAACAACATCTTTCAAACCAATCAAAATCCAAGCAAATTAATTTGGTTATCGTGTTCACAAGATAGCATGGGGAATGTGTTATACAAACACATGAAAGAAGAGTGATTTCAGGTTCTAGGGACCATGATCTGTGAAAAATTGAAGGAATTCATTGTAACAGGTAGTCTTCCTAAAGGAATCTAAAATCTAGTTTTATTTATAGAATGGAAATACGCATATCAAAATGGATTTTATGTCACACAATGTGCATACTTAATGTACATTGTGTTGATATAAATGTAATAATCGTTATAATTTAAACTGCTTAGAATATACGCAAAAATACTTTTTAATTTATAAAAACAAGAGAAAAACTTCAGCAGAAATAAAACTGATACCATTAAAAAGACATTTTTTTTTTTAATTTTAAAGTTGATTTTTTAATAATGGTTGCAACAAACCAAAATGTTTTATACGTAACACTATGCTCTGATGTTATAGACCAGAGGTGTCCAAACTACGGCCCGCCAAATGATTTTATCCGGCCCGTGGAGGGTTTTAAAACATAATGATGTTTTCGCCCAAACCTTTTCATTTTCATAAAGATATATCGAAACACTACGTGGCCAACAAAACGGAGTTGTTCTACTTGTAAAGATAATCACCGATTTAAAAAAAATTTCAAAAGCGATTTTCTGATTTGGACATGAATTCAAAAGAAATTCGGCTGTTCCAAAATCCATTTAATTGCAACGTTGCTGAAATTTCAAGCCAGCTTCAAATAGAAATTATTGATCTTCAAGCAAACGAACAAATCAAGGACAAATACAAGGAAGGAAACTTAATAGATTTTTATAAATATTTGGATGCAAAAGAGTTTCCAAATTTGAAGAAATTTGCTCGTAAATTCATTTGAATGTTTGGGAATACTTACGTGTGCGAACAAACTTTTTTTCGAATGAAGTATCTCAAATCAAAATATAGAGCAAATTTATCTGATGATCATTTGCAGTGATTGCTTATGATTGGTGTAACAAATTTTGATCCCAACTATAAAGACATTCTTCAACAACAAAAAAACCAGTTTCATCATTCGCATTAGAAGTTGTATGAAAATATTTCAATTTATATAAAATAATTATATAATTATACTTTGTTTGTTTAGTATTTTGTATTTTCAAGTTACAATAAAATAGTATTAATTAATAGTATTTAATGCTACTTTACTCATAATGATAATTTTCAATTTGTATATACATGTGACCCGTATAACATGGATCTAATTTCGATCCGGCCCGTGCCGCGAAAAGTTTGGACACCTCTGTTATAGAAGAAAAGTTTAAAAATTTGTATTTAATTTTGATGAAAGTTCTAATTAACATTTTTAGAAAAACTTTCCTTGCTGAGCACCTACTATTTAAGAAGTAATCACATGTTATCATTGGTAGTTGAAGGTCTAACAGCCTGTCTCACATATTTGATGATGTGCACCCCCACTCAATTTACGGCATAGTAGCAGTTATTATAATGTAAATAGTCGAAGTTTGGGGACGAACTGAGTTTATTATTTGAAAGTTGCTAGTTATAACGTAACTCATTAAAAGGAAATGACAATTTCTAGCACTATTTACGTACTCAAAAAAGATTTTGAAACAACCACCCTTCCTTTAACACTTCACAAATCGGATCAAACCCAATCTAGTTACCGTGTTCCAAGAAAAGTTTATTATATATATATAATCACTTTGCTCGGGTATATAAATAGAAAACAATCTGAAATAACCGGTGATGCACTACGGACAAAATTCGAAAATTGCCGACAAATCTATTTTCTGATGAAAAAAAAAATTCTACCATCAGATAAGAAAAAAATTCAAAAAATCAGACATTTATCGAACTTGGAGAAAATGTTGTCTATAGAATCTGATTTTTTTTAATGTCTTATTCTATATTTTTGCCACAACAAAAATACATGCATTCGTGTTTCATCATGATTTCGTTTATTTATTTTTTACTTTCTTCCGTCAATACTATCTTGCATTCTTTATAATAACATTTATTTTCAATGCAATTTACATTGTTATTGAATACTCTATTTTCAATCCAATCGCATGAATTATATATTTCTTTATTTTGATGCTGTTTTGAGTCTCATATTAAATGTCTTTATTTCAATATAATTTTTCGTTGGTTATTGCATATTCAATTTATTAATAACGAGTAATTATACAGTTTGTTCCAAAATCTGTCACATCCAAAATGAGCTACAGAATCGATAATCCCTCTAAAATAATATACAATACGGTACCTTTTGTGACCAATTTATCGCAAATTTGGCAAGGTATGACAAAAATTGGTTTCCAGATAAATCTATTATTTCACAAGTGTAAAAAAATTTAAGAATATCAAAATTTCGATGGAATTACATTTGCTCTAAAATAATTCTGCAATTATATTTACAGCTTTTATTTAGTATCATAACATATTTTATCAATTAAGGAAGGTTTGTTTTATAATAGATTGTTTTATAATTCAGTTGGTTCTACTGATTTATTTACATAATTCAGAAATATCTGTTGCGTTTCGTGAATCATGTGACTTCATTTTCCTAATGTAAATAATCAAGAGATATTTGGTTCAAATTTCCTTTTCGATGAGTTTTATATAAACGTTTTAGCTGTTATCTAAACTTACTAAAAGAACAATAATAAATAATTGCAAAATGCTATTTATTGAAAGTTTAAAAAGAATTCTGGAAAAAGATGAAATAATTTTTTCCAGATGTTCTTATTTATATAATTATGTTAAGGAAAGGATTGCGAACATGGTTATAGTCCTTATGAGATAACTCAGAATTGCTATTTGAATTTCGTAATGCGTCTTTATTAAATTTTTAAATTACATATTATATATATATATATATATATATATACACTGATGGGGGAAAAAATCCCTATACCAAGAAAAAATTATTGTACAGTAATGAAATTTTAGGAATACATTTGTCTAGGTAACATATTTAAATGATTAAAGTTTCAAGATCACAGGTAGAGCCATTTCAAATGTGAAATGTTGGTGCATTAGTAACCGGTGTAACCACTAGAATTTTGAATGCAAGCATGCAAAACGTGCATGCATTGTGTCGTAAAGGTGTCGGATATCAGTTTGTGGGATGGAGTTCTATGCCTGTTGCACTTGGATGGTCAATTCAGGAACGGTTAATGCTGGTTGTGGATGACGCTGGAGTTGTCGTCCAATGATGTCCCATACGTACTCGATTGAAGAAAGATCTGGTGATCTAGCTGGCCAAGGCAACATGTATACACTCTGTAGAGCATGTTGGGATGCAACAGCGGTTTGAGGGCGAGCGTTATCCTGTTGGAAAACAACCCCTTGAATGCTGTTCATCAATGGCAGCACAACAGGTTGTATCACTAGACTGACGTACAAATTTGCAGTCAGGGTGCGTGGGATAACCACGAGAGTTCTCCTGCTGTCATACGAAATTGCTCCCCAAACCATAACTCCAGGAGTATGCCCTGTGTGTCTAGGCCGCAGACAGGTCACTAGTAGGCGTTCACCTGGCCTCCTTCTAACCGACAAACGGCTATCACTGCGAACAAGGCAGAACAGCCTTTCATCAGAAAACACAACAGATCACCACTCCGTCCTCCAATGAGCTCTAGCTTGACACCACTCACGTCGCAAACGGCAGTGGTTTGGAGTCAGTGGGATGCACTGTACAGGGCGTCTGGCTCGGAGCTGTCCTTGAAGTAACCGATTTGTAACAGTTCGTTGTGTCACTGTAGTGCCAACTGCAGCTCGAATTTCAGCAGCAGACGCAGTACGATTAGCCACAGCCATACGCCGAATACGACAGTCTTCCCTCTCAGTAGTACCACGTGGCCGCCCGGAACCTGGTCTTCTTGAGTCAGTACCTTCCCTTGACCACTGCCGCCAATACTCAGGCACAATGGATACATTCCTGCCAAGTCTTTCAGCAATATCGCGGAAAGAAAACCCACCTTCTCGTAGCCCTACAACACGACCTCGTTCAAACTCAGTGAACTGTTGACAATGGCTTCTTCGTCTTCTCAGAGGCATCCTTGTCTAACATTAACCCACTACGTCAAATCTCAACTGTAAATAACGATCACGAACCATACAGCGCTTATTTAAAGCAAACCTCATTTGCATGTTCATAGTGTCGCTACTAGCGTCACACTTACGCACGTAGCTAGAAATTCGAATCGACGTCATCTTCCAGATGTATAAACACGCCTACCAAATTTCGTTTATCTAGCACAGCTCCTTCCTAGTGTTGGGATTTTTTTCCATCAGTGTATTTAAAGGTTTGCACTTCAATAAATTAAAAAATATTGTTAAGTATTAATAGATATACTTTTTGTATTTTGTGGTGCTAGAGAATATTAGTTCATAATCCAATAGTGTTACAATGCTGACCAAAAAAGTAAGTTTTATTATAATTAAATGGACTTGCCTCACTTTCAAAATTAATCAGTCATTGTAAACGCTCATTTAATTGGAAAATATTTCAGTTTCATCAGCAGCTTTTTCAATAATAAAAACACAATACTATTCAAAAATTTATAAATATTTTTTCATTTGATAAAAAGTGAAACGAAACAAAAAAAACATACTTATAGAAAATATAGCATAACAAAAAACAATTCAGTTTTATTAAAAATTTCAGTGAAATTATACATTTTCAGTTCATACGTAGATATAATTAAATTGAATTTTATTCAGGAGTAGATGTACCAGTCGCCTTGCTGCCGTAAAAAAAATAATCTTGAAAATACCGTTCAAATTTGATATAGTTATCTGGTTTAATTAAGAATGATATTTATTTTTTTCCCGGCAGTGAATACATTCATTGAAATTGAAGTATATATAAAGGAGAAGCAGAAATAGCATTTATTCTATTTTTATAATTCAATTCTATTAACAAATATTCATTTTTATGTATTAAATTTGTGTATTCTTTTAGAATTGTAATGCTTGGTGTTCTTTCAGAATGGTAATGAAAGACGCTATTATTTAACTTCTTCTATTATTAGACTTTTTCTTCTATTTATTTTACTTCTTCTATTATTCTTCTATTAAACGCTATTATTAGTTTGATTTCAATATTGGTCAGAAGTATGGACAAATGATGCATTTGCATTTGCGTTTTTAAATCCCAACAAATTTTACAGATAATAAAACCAAAATTTGTTTTCTTCTCGATGAATTGAAGAAAAATATTTTACTAATTGACTTTTTTCCTGCTGGAGGAGTATGTAAATTATTATTATTTTTTGTAAATATTCCTTTTTCTGTAAAAGAATTATTCTAAGTCCGTTGAGCAATTTATTTCATGAAACTTCGTCACTGAAAGTATGTATAAGAAAGTGCAACATTTTAGGAAATACATGCTTGTCTCACTGCTTTGAAACCCACTGCATACGGTAAAATGGAAAAATGTTATTTTAAACTAAAAGTTTTCTTTAACTAGCAAGTAATAAGATATTGTACAGCGAAAAACTGATTGCAAAAGAATACATATTTCTATATTAAAATTTACAAAACATGTTATTCTTTTTCAATCAAGCACTAAATTCCTCTTTTTTTGTTTCCCACACTTCTCTGCTACCTATTTCTTGTATGATATAACTCCCAACTGCAACTTATAAAAAGGCGTTTCGTTTTCCACTCATATACAGTGGAAATATAGTTTCACATAAAGTGGATTTAGTTTTCCACTTACATAAAATGGAAATGTCATTTTATTTTTTTCCTCGACTTGTATACAGCCTACCACCTGCATACAAGTGCGAGTAAAAAAAATGAAAAAGACGCTTCCATTTTATGTGAATTGAAAACTAAATCTGCCACTTTATGTGAAACTATATTTCCACTGTATG
>JAPMOQ010052485.1:81593-92531 GCA_026543055.1 Argiope trifasciata
ATTTCCACTGTATGTGAGTGGAAAACTAAATCTTCCACTTTATGTGAAACTATATTTCCACTGTATGTGAGTAGAAAACTAAATCTTCCACTTTATGTGAAACTATATTTCCACTGTATGTGAGTGGAAAATCAAACGTCTTTCCATAAGTTGCAGGTGGGCGTTTGATCATACAAAGAGTACTCGCACTGTCGATAAATATGATTAATTTTAACTTCCTATGAAAACCCTAAAGACAAATCATATTTGCAATAATTTTATATTTAAATCCACATAATTCCTTTAGATTATAAAGGACTTTAGCCCCCATCCAACTTTTTGTGCGTGATTACTGGCACTTATTCGATTGTTAAGATGGTAACAATTATCATCATATTTCAATTGTTATCGAATGAAAAACATTTCAACAGTCACTCCTGTTATTGTTATCAACAGCAATGTAACTGTTTGAACTCGCAACAAAATACAAGATATAAACAATGCAGCAAATGGGACAATGAAAGTATATAGTGTTGCTTTCTGTTAAAATACATTTACTTTTCTGAAACCGATCGTTGTGTGACTTTTTCTTCTTCTGAGCAATGTTTGGTGCTTTTCTTAACTGTTTCACTGTGGCTACGGCCATCGTAGGACTCGTCGTTTTGATGATCATTTGGGAATCGATAAAATATTCCCTAGTTCCCCGTTTACCAACTGCTGGGGATTTTGTCTCTCATCCTGATTCGGATTCAAATGTGGAAATACCATCTGATCCACCTGTACCAAGAGTTGCCGTAGTGCACTCGTACGTAGTGTTCAGATTTTGCCAGGCATTGGATATTCCAGGAGAACTAGCAACAACCCAAGTTCAGAAAGCTGTTCCTCCCATAGTAAAATCATATGTAGTTTATAAGATCTGCTGTGTTTTGAACTTGCCGGCCCGTTTGGCTCCCATTAGTGTCCCAGTCGTGGAGTCATAAGAAATCTACTTGTTTTGCACAGCACTGGACTTGCCTGTGAAATACCAACAGCGGATTTAGATAGTTTAATATCGTAACCGTCAACAGTCTATGAACACTGTTTATAGACTGGTTAAACCTTACTCACTCAAAGGTTTCCTTTCGGCAAATATTCAAAGACTGCTCCAGATACTTGTTGAAAATCTGTTACCTGCTTCTGGAAGCTGCGAATGACTGATTCAAAGGTTTCCAGTTACCAAATATTCAAAGACTGCTCCAGTTGCTTGTTGAAAATCTTTTACCTGCTTCTGGAAACTGCTAATGAGTGATTCAAAGACTGCTCCAGATGCTTGTTCAAAATCTATTACGTGCGTCTGGAAGCTTCTTAATATTATTTTCTACCTCTAAAACTCTTTTCGGCTGTTATATGTTGTAAAACAAGCATAAAACTGAAAGCTGTTCTTTAAAAAAACTTTAAAAAAGTTATGAAACAAGCATGTTGTCAACATCTCAATAATGCTGCTATCTTAAAACAAACAAACAAAAAAACTCTTGTCGTTGAAGGGAGGATTGGCGGGTGGGGAACGAGAGTAGCCCACCTCCACGTGGTGTTCCCGGGGCAACGGTGCAGTTTACTGGGACTGCAACGGCTAAGAGGCTACTCAAGCATGAAATATAAATTAAGATCTTTTTATAACGTCTGATAAATCTGAATATAAATATATAATATTTTTTCATTATTTTGAATTTTTGGCAGGAAACCAAAAATGAATGCTTCAGCATTCGTTTCTCCATTTTTAACATGTTAACTTTAATGGGATGGCATACTTTCTTACATCTTACATACTGCAATACGCATGATTGAAATAGTTTAAAACTCACAAGTAGATGGATGTTTCACCTCAAGCTAGCAAATTCAGAAAAAAGTATCTTCTAGGGCAGTGGGCTTACATGTACCATTATCCGAAATACCAGACAACATAAAAACAGCAAAATCATGCGATCATTGCAAAACTTACTCACACGTTCTCTAATAAAGCTGATAGTCGTCTAATCTTACATAATTCTGTGTACCTTGGACAGAAGCACAAATAATTTACACGTCGAATTTGGTGAATTTTAAAAACGAATCCCAGATATTTGGTGCTAATCTAACATTTTTACTGAATCTGTTATAGGAATAAGTATTCTGGATTATTTCTATCTGACCGATTTGACACAAAACTACATCTGCGCGAGATCACATAATGAATTTGATTGAAGTCATTTCATTTATGAATTATTGCGTTTGCATGAATTTAAATATACATATATACTGCATATCCTTTGGTAGATTTGGTTCTACCTCTGAGAAGCTTTATTATAGATGACAAATCTGTGAACCAAATTTTATACATTTAGCTCTTAACGGTTTGTAGTTATAGAGCTAATTTGAGCTCGGGACTACTGAAATCAGAGATTTTCCCTGAATAAATTATTTTCATAATTTTATAAAAATCTACAGATGTAGTATCAAGTCCATAATCTAAATTCCATCCATCTTTCTCATATCTTTTTTTTTTATAATTTTTCTGATACAGACATATAATAAGACAAGCGGGCATAGCTTCAAAAACTCATTTGACGTTTCAGATTGCTCAAAATCTCAAGTTTGAATTTCTTGAGGATTACAATAGTTTGTATATTCATTGAACAAGAAAGAAAAAATAGTATTAATTTATGCATTCTGTCTTCTGATGAATTAAGAATGTTTCGTTTTTATTCAGACCATCGGTCTTCTGAGTCGTAATTAGGGAAATGGTTTGCGGGTAAAACATTTAAATAAAAATTAGGTCTCACTTAAAATGATGAGTTAGGAAAACTTGAGTTATTATCTTATGAAAACGTGAGATCTTAGAGTGTTGTTTTTACTTATGGCACTTTACAAGCCTGCTGACAGAAAGTTGTCAGCAATTTAAGCAGAAATGACCGTCTCTTGCTTGTGCAGTAGCACCAAGAGTACGACTTCACTATTTCATGCTTCACATTCGGTTGCACAACCCCTGTTTATAAAGGGCACATTCATACAACTCACAGATAGAGCACAGAAGAACAATCATGCAAAAATCGGGATTCGAACCCGGGACGCCCAGGTCACGGGGAAGAGACCCTACCCTTATGCCATGAATACCGCAAGCTGGCAATTTTAGACTGACTATATTAACGAAAAATACTCCAACCAGCCGCCTGAGTTTCCCCGAGACTGATCTGAAATACTGATATTCAAAACTTCGTAAATCGGTTAGATTTTACTGCAGAAAACAGAAACGATTTTTTTTCAGGATTCATTGAATCATTTGTTTTTATCAAAGATTTGTATAAAATTTGGAATTCTAAATTTTTTGAAAAAAGTATCTAGAGACTGTATTGAAATAAAATAATCATATAAGCCCTTTTGAAATTAAATCTAAAAATTAATTTTATGAAGAATTGCAGAATTTTCTATTGAATTATTTTTTGATATATTACATAGATCATAAACCATATATTCCGAATTGCACATAAGTTTTTAAGATCGAACGATTCTATTGTATTCACTGCTACTTTTTAAAAATAACTTTTATGGTGCCAGAGATTTCTTTCCTTTTTTTGCATCGAAGTTTAATCACTTCTATTTTAAATTAAAGCTCAAATTTCAGGGAAGATGTCAAACATTTTCAGATATGCATAATACAGTTAGTCGAAAGCTTTAAAAATAATACGTTGTATTTGAAAAAAAAAATGTGAAGCTTATAAATTTAGAGCAAACTGCACATTCAATTGAAAATTTTAGCAAACCTAAATCTCACCCAATCGGCTGGTCATCAAAGATGACTAGTTATAAATAAAATGAATAACACGAATTATTAATTGTAGTTTAGATTTAAAAAATGAGAAGCATGCACATTTCGACATATTGCTGAAATTTAAGTATCTCGTCCACAATCTGATTGTAAATGAAGGCAACAATATCTTGGTGGGAAGGTCCAAGCTACTGCGCCACAAGGTTTCAGTTCTGTTGTTCTATCGGATCTAGTTTAGTTAGGTTATATTAACATTCCGTTTTAAAGTAATACTAGGGCCATTTTCGGACCTACCTCGTAATTTCGAACCGTGGTCAGATGACGAGGATGACACCTGAGCTGGCACCCTCTCTCCGCACCGCACCACACCAGCGGAGGAAATTTGATCTGACAGATTTAACGTGCAACAGAGCCCCTCACATGGTGGTTCTTCGGTAGAACCGGGTATCTAACCAGAAACCCTGTGGTTCCTACCACTAGGCCTCTGCTTCCCTTTTTTTCTATCGAAATTCGGCTCGTCTGGTGCACATAAAATCTCGGTATCAACGCCCTTACGAGGATTGGGTGTGGAAGTTTGAAGAGGGTTTATCAACTCGGGTATCAATTTTCTAATCTGAACATAGTTCGAAATAATGAGATCCGTCCCAAAATATTTCTAGTCTAATTCAAAACGAGACATTAGCTTAATTTTGTAAATGACGTCCGCTTGTTTTTCAAAACTCCTGAACACTCTTAGTTTTCTTAAGAATTGAAGTTTATTTTTTGAGCCGCACATTCTAAAGAATTTATTTTTTTGTGCCTCAGTTTTTAAAACACTCAACCACTTAATAATGAGAGTATATACTTAGGCTTTAGAAATACACCCACTGATTGATCGATTGCTTTATTTGTTTGATTTATTGTTGATGGAAGGAACCCTATATAATTCAACAGCTCTTGAGGATCCAAATGAAATCTAGAACACATGTTCCTTAGTACCTAGAAAGATTAACTAAGCTATGGAAAAAAATATATATACCCTATAAGGTGAATGAAATTTGGATTAAAATATTTTAGATTTTTATCACCAATATTTAAAAAATTCTATACCTTATAAGGTGAGTGAAATGAGGGTTAAAAGATTTTAAATTTTTATAGCCATTACTTATTTAAAAAGGTTCTCGACCCTATCAGGTGAGGGAAATTAGAAGATTATACAATTTTATCCCCATTACATAGACATTACATATTTTAAAAAACTCTATACCCTATAAGGTGAATGAATGAGAATTAAAAGGTTTTAGATTTTTATCGCCGTTACTTCAGAGCAAATCATCGCAAAAAAATTATTTTCATATTATCCTAGAAATCCAAAAATCAACTTTATAGTAATATAATTTACATCCTCGTATACTTATTTTGATTTTTTAATAAAATTTCCAGAGTTAAGCTAAACATAACTTTTTTTATCAAATCATTTTCTTTCCTTATGCAACTAAAAAAAAAAAATGCATAACTTGCATATACATATGTGTTTTGCTTTTTCTTAGATACAAACAGAATGAACTGCCCAAAACGAAGCCAAAGTTACTGCGTTTAATGATAAATTAATTTTAAAAACTGTATATTTCGTTTCTTATATAAATATAAAAATAATATTTTTATTTTCCTTTTCACTTTCATGGGTGTTACTTTTTATTATTAGTACTCAGTTGTACAATTTTTTATAACCAAGAATAAGAATTTCAGGAACTATTATTATTTCGTTCATTTTAAATTAATTTAAAAAAATAGTCATTACTTAATTATAATTATTTTACTACCTACATCAAATAAAAATCTTTTTTATTAAATAACAATCGAGCCAATCAAAATAACTTTTAAAATGCAAATTACGGAATCACTATGGAATGGAATGTGGGCATGATAGCCTGATGATAGGCTCTCGATTTCGAAATCAAAGTATTCTAGGTTTTGAAATGAAATTATATCAAGGAACCATTGTGTAAGCGGGTCTAGTGCACACTAAATCTGTCCGACCAAATATCATCTCCCTAGTGTAGGGAGCCAAAGTGTCCTGGTGGTAAGTCTCCGCTTCGGTACCGTACGGTTTCAGGTTCGAGCTCCAATTCCAGACAATAATATAACTACGCTAAACTAAACCCTGTTGTAGGGCGAAGGTTTGGAGAGGGAGTGCTCAGATATCGATTTTGTTATCCGATAGCAGTTCAAAATTATGGGGTACTTGCCTAAATAATTCTAGTATTGCTGGCTTAATTGCGAAACGCAATTAAACCGAATCAGCCGAATTATCGTAGACATATAACGTGTTAGGCCTTTTGAACATCTATCAAAGCATGCATAGCAATTTTCATTTATCCTTATAGAAAAGGATCAAACATACTTTGTTGATTTATTAATTTAATGGTATTGTATGAAAATATTTCCGCACCAAATTTGACGTTTCTTCCATTCAATTAAGAAAAATGTGACTTATCTCGAATAAATCGGTAGCGGTGAGAATATTAACTGTCCGCATATTTAGGGCTATGATTATTTGTAATTTACTTTAAAAAGCTCATATGAAGAATGGCTCTTTGAAATAAAATACACTTTAAAGACAAGATTTCTCAAAAAAAAATTATTTCATTAAAAAGACACGGGCATTTTATCATTTAGTTTCAGTGTGAATAATCATAACTTTAAATTTGATACTCAAAAAGAAATCCCTAAATAACAATTGTGTAAGTTTAATAAAATAATTAACTGGTTTAAACCTTATTTCGATACCTGGATACGAGTTCGTAAAGAGGAAAAATCATGTATGATGTTCGCGTTTTAGGGACCGTAAATAAATTAACAAAGAAAGTAATTATTGAATAAATAGTAATTTTGCTATTTACTGGTTCAAAAGTATTAAAAAAATTATAGGAACAATAACTTAAAGGAAAAATTACATAAAGAATAATTCTTTAAATGAAATATTACATAAGTTTTTTTACAAGCTCATTGACTGTGCTATTTTTAAGTTATATTCTGTAATTTGCGATAAAAAAATTTTAAAATATTTTTCAGGAAGCCAAGATTTTAAAATTTGTATTTAAAACTAAAAATACGAAGCATATTTTATTTCCTTATGATGCATTCCTACGAAGCTTTATCTTCCCTGAAGCTGTAAACATTCAAATTTTAATTTGGAACTGACCCTTCACCAGCATTTTTTCAGCATATCTTGTAAAATTTTCTTGATAAAAAGCTGAAATTTTGTACAAGACCTTATTACGGGATGGGACGCATTTTACTCATTGGGAATTTTTTTAATACTTTAACTGTTATAATTTTTTTAATACCCTATGAAAATTTAAATTTTGTATTTTTTAAAATTTAATTCCCAGAAAATTTTAATCGGTTTCATAACATTTTGCAACTTTGTAGTTTACAGTATATGTCAAAGTTCAGTATTTAAGTAATTAATTAAACCACGATCAAGGGTTTTGAGACACCTTGAATAATAGCAAATAATAAAACCAGCAATTTAGAAATACTTCATTTAGTTATTTTAAATATCTGAAAGATCTAAATTCTATTTTATTTCCTTTATTAATAATAAAGGCATGAACTTCATTATTAGAGTTTGTTTTTCTTTATAAATTTGAATTGAAAGATTTTTAAGGGCAGTTTTTTATTATTTTCTCTAATAATATTTTGATTTCTAAAGAAAGCCGGAGCTTTTGATAAAATTTTTAAGTTGACCTTTTTATATTTTGAGGAAATGTCATTGTATAAAATGCCTAAGTTCAAAAAATTTCCAAATGTCGTATTTTTTTTAAAGAATTTCACGTTCTATAAAACGTCCGCATTTTATATATTTGTCTATCATATTTTCCTCCAAATAAGCTTTTCAACTAAAGAGCACATAAAGAAAAAGGAAAATAAAAGACTTTCATTAATGTAAACAAGCATGATTTTTCCATGTGAAAACATGATGTTGCTTTCGTTAGGGTCTTTTAAATAATTGAAGCTCGAAATCGAGTAGGCAATGAATAAAGCATAAATGGTAACATTCATTAACATCTTTTAACATTATATATTTTACCTGTTTTCACCAGTATTGTATTATTATTACGTATGCCTCTTTAAAAGCAGATTCGTTTTTAAAAGATTTATCTGCTTTTACCACTATTGTTTTATTATTACGTATGCTTCTTTAACAGTAGAATCGTTTTTAAAAGGTCGAACTATGAGTTCACAGTTGTTATTTTCATGGAATGTATTTTTTCGGAGGAAATTAAATAATTTAATTTTTATAATATATTCAAAAAACTGCATTTCGTTTAATGAGAGTTTTGATAAAAGTAATTCTTTTTTGTAAGATAATGATTTTGTTTTGGTTAAAGAATTTTGAAGCTCGAAATCGCGTTGGCAATGAATAAAGCATAAAAAATAATTTTCATTTTGAATTTTTTCTTGGCTGGTAAAAAAGTTTTTGAACTCTCTTCAATCCCGAAAGAAAGAAAAAAAAGCTTCGGTTTCTTTTTGATGAAATTTATGATGTAGTGCGTAAGTTAACGCATGCGCATTACATCATAATTTTCACACTAGTTTAAACCGGATTCTTATTTTTAAAGTTTTTCTTGACTGGCAAATAAGTTTTAGAGCTCTCGTTATTCTCAAAAGTATAAAAAAACGTCTTATTTTTTTAAAGTTGAAGCACGCGCAATAATATTATCACGTAATCAAAAAAAATTCTCACATGATAACTTAATATTTGAGATAGCATTAATTGAATATATGAAATTAAATTAAAACAGATGTGCTGGTTCTAACACTGATTAAATAAAAAAAGGAAATTAAATTAAACCAGATGTGCTGGCTGTAATACTAATAAAGTAAAACAAAAATATGAAATTAAATTAAACCAGAAGGGCTGTATCTAATACTAATAAAGCAAAAAAAAAATATGAAATTAAATTAAACCAGAAGTGTTGGCTGTAATACTAATAAAGTAAAAATAGGAAATTAAATAATTTTATAGCTTATAATATGTATTATTTCTTCCCAAACTTTTAATTTGGTGGATTATTATTTAAAAAATGAAACAATTCTGAATTTGCTTTCCATATATTTTCAAAAGCGCCACCCATCTGTTGCTTAAAATAATCCCACTACTACTACGAAATCGTTATTTCCTTAAAATCCAATTAAATGTTTTAGCTAATGCAGATTTATTTTGTTTCGCATCCTTATTTACACTTTTCTCAAATTATAATTAAAAATATTTACAGTATCCAAATAAACATCTGCTGGCCTAAAATATATGCCGAATGCAGCTGTTTTCAAACTTGACATTTGTAACCTCAATCCGAATTGCGGAATCTATACTTATAATAAAGCTCAATGTGTGTGTGTGTGTGTGTGTGTGTGTGTGTGTGTGTGTGTGTGCGTGTGTGACCGTCGGACCTAGAGCTACCAAATTTGGTACATGTATACCTTAGAGGTTGAGAATGTGCACCTAGGAGCCCTTTTTTCGAATTTTTAATTAGAATTTGAATTAATTAAAATTTAAGCGAAATTTCGACGTTTTTCGGCAATAATTTTCGAAAATAATATCGCACGAACATGGTTTTTACATCAATTTAAAGATAAAAAAAATTAGCTTTCTAACAGTATCAGTAACTTTTTAATTTATAACGTAAGCTTCTATTTTTAACGAATTTTTAAAGAAATATTTTAACCATGTTTTTATCACGTGATTGGATAAAATAAAATAATAAAATGCCGGAAGTTCGAATAAAAAAACAACTATCATCGCAAATCAAATCTAAAGAAATACAACTTTCAGCACGTGACTGGATAAAATAACATAAATATAAAATGTGATATCTTCTAAAAAAATAAATGCAAGGCAAAGGATTCTAAGATCGTTTGCAATATTTATATCATTAATTCCATAAATTATCTCTATTTACAGTAAACATGATTGAATTTAGGCAGGATATGCATTGAAATCCCAACTTAAGGGCATATTTCTATAATCGTTTGCAATATCTGTATCATTAATTCAATAATTTTTTTCCCTTTTTCGCTCTCTTTAAAAAACATATTTAACATTTTGACAATATCACCGAAAAAAAATATTTTTAATATTTTGGAAGCATAATCGATTAATTATTAGGGCATTAAACTCAAAATGTTTTTCCGAATAAAGTTACCGACTCTTTAACTACTAATAACAGAATCTTTTAACTTTAACTATTTCTTAAATTTTGGTTAATGAATATATGATTTAATTGAAAATTTTAGAACGCATTATTCATGGCGAACCAGCTGGTCGCCAAAGGCGGCTGGTATTCTATAAAATTCAAAACATTTATGGACTCGATCGATAATAATCTTCGTTCGCCTACGTTCTCAGCAACCAACGTGGGTTTTATCCCTTATCAAGAGAATACGTATCGTTATCAAACCAACATTTTCTTATTCCAAATGCTGTTTTGATACAACCGGTGATGGATATAATTAAGTTTATTCCATTAATAACATGATATCATTATGGTTATATTAGATCTTAATTAAACTGCAAAAAAATCCATTGAGAATGAAGTCTAAACGCCATCGATCGATAATTAAATTTCAAAATTTAATTTTACAGCACAAAATTCGAATTTAGAATATTAGTTAATTTCTTAATTTCTTGCCGTGCAAAGTTTATAAAGTAAACGTGTTCTAACCGTTATATTTCCAGTGTTTGACAAATATTCTAGTTTTCACTTCTTTACTTACCATAAGGAAGAATTTATGTAGTGTATTGAGACGTATAAGTGAATGTGTATATTTATTGGAGTTCCACAGACTAAACCGCTTGACAAAGAGCTACTAAATTTGGTACAAATAAATCTTGAAAAGTGTGCACCTAGCAGCAATTTTTATGTGTTTTTTTTTTAATATTTTGGTGTTTATTTTCACATAAAAAACAATTGCATTATTTTAAAGTAGAAAAAATATCTTTTCTAGGATGCGGTTTCGCTGCTCTTTGGTATAAATTTAATAAAATTTTAAATATATTTTTAAATAAATTTCACAACAATATTTTAATTTCTGTGAATAGCATTGAAATCATTTCATTGTTCCATCAAATTTTAGATCGTTTATGTTCCTTCCAAATTTCAAAGAGATAAAAGGATCATATTTAATATCTA
>JAPMOQ010052485.1:107531-150431 GCA_026543055.1 Argiope trifasciata
CAAGGTTAAAAAATCACTTGATTAAATATTCAATGAAATGTCGATTATAATAACCACTACGTAATTTATTAATTTAAATTTGGCAAAAACTAATTTGGAAAATTCGCAAAATTCGGAAAAAATTTGTAAGACTTTTAAATTGGAATCATTAAAAAGAGAATTCTTTGAATTTTGAAAAATGTAAAATTCCTTTTTGTGCAATAATGGTTTTGTATTCCGAAAAATTCCAAACTTCAACTTAATTTTAATTAATTAAAATTCTAATTGAAAATTAACTCTTCCATATGGTGAAAATATCGCACATTTCTTCTTTCTGTATGGTATACGAGTCAAATTTGTTATATGTAGGCTAAATTATCTGACTTGTAGAATGGCAACAGACATACATGCATACTAAATTTTATTAGTAGTAGAAACAAGGATGGGCATCATTATAAAGTAATAATATTTATAGTACTGGTCATGGAATGCAATAATCTTCATTCTTGCAGTTTCTCAGAATATTTTGTTTTCATGGTAATAGCCTCTCAAGGTATCTTTATATATGAGTCACATTTTTTAGTCTTGCTTTAATTTTCATATATAAAAGGCCCAGTTAAAAACACATTTTGTGCTACCATGCTAAAAACACAATTATTTTAATTATTTTTATTTTTTTTGCTGTTGCTTTGGAAAAAAGTCCGATTTTTAAACTAATCAGTAAAACAGAAAGTAATTTATTAAGTTAACAAGAAAAAGAAAAAAAATTAACAAAAAGATATTTTAAATTATTTTTTCTTCATCTCTTTTTTTATATGTAGAAACAAAATAATCCTTTTTATTTATAAATTCTATATAGACGATTCGATTGAAAAAGTATATATTAATATTTAGTAAACATCTCTTAGATGTTTCATGATTTTTAATTTTCAGAAATCATGGCAAAATCATATTTGTAGTTCTTATTACCTGCTTGAGTTTTATTTTTCCGTCAGTTTCTAAGTATTTTTCAGAAACTAAATAAAGAATATATTCCACAGAATTCCATGGAATATTTCACAAGATCGAAAGGGAAACGAAGGAGCGAAAAGGGAAGTAAATGGATAGATAAGCGAAGAAAATGATCAAGATTGCTTAAAATTTCGAAATTCTATTTATAGTAAGAAGGAAAAGTCTAATGGGGAAAAGGAGGAAAGTTCAAGTCTCGTATTTCCTCCATGACATAAACTTTATCGATTTTTTTACTCTTTAATCTTCGTTAGGAATTTTTCAGATGCCAATTATTGCCCACCAAGATTTTTTTTTTTTGTACTAGTGAAAATAAGAGTTGTTTTGTAAGAGTCATATTCCTTCCAGTTTTTAGATCTCTTTTAATCAATTTTGAGCTCAAATTGATTTGGTTACAGTTAAAAATAATTTTTTCTCTAGAAGTGGAATATTTAGTACATGAATATTACCTTAAAATTTATTATATTAGGAAATGAATTCAAAGCTTTCAAAAAGTAAACGAGCATCCGGTATTTCAAGAATGTAGATAAAAAATTTTGTAATTTAAAAAAGCTTTCTAAATATATCATTGAGTTATAAAAAGTATATAAAATGGCGGATAAAGTTAATAATTTTTTAGAATACTAAAAATGATTGCATTTCCATACAACATATTTCAGAGAGTAGAAAATTTGACATTTCGAAAAGAGTAGTAAAGTTTAAAGTAAATTATAAACTGGATATTTAGACAACGCATTTAAAGCTTTGAAAATTTTATTTTACTATAATAAAGGGAAATTCAACAGAACCTAATATATCTGCATCCAAATGTAATGAAACTAAAGCTGGGTTTACACTCGGCCAGTCATAAGACGATGAGTAGGTAGCGCATGCGTAGAATGAGACTGATATTGCCTGAACTACATAAGATAGATTTAAACACAACTTCGCATGTTTGGCTATAAATTGCCAATTTGGCGTTCCTTAATTGTTCTTTTCCACTGCTTATCGTATTAAAAGGATGGATGTTTGCCCAAAGAAACATGTTAAAATAAAAATAAAAAGGTCGAGATACCTAAATTTGGAAAAATATAGAAAAGAAACGGCAAATAAAATTTTTTAAAAACTCGCATCAAAAAGAAAAAAAAAAAAGAAAAAAATGGCTGAATTAATCTATGATTAATGATCAATTTATTCGAAGAAAAAAAACTGCCAAATTTAACAAACGGATGCAGAATAAGAAAAAATAAAATATAGCAGTGTAATTATCTCGTCGGGTGAAATTCTTGACAACGACCGAACAGCATTTTTCAGACTTTCTGCGCATACGCGGATTACTTGCCAGCTTATAACTGGCTGAGTATAAACTCAGCATAAAATTAAACAGAGATTAATATATCTGTATTCAAATGTGATGAAACTAAAATCACAACTATTTATTAATCCATAATAATTTCCCGCAAACGATTAAAAAAAAATTTTAAGTAACAATTATTTTTATATTGCAATAAAATAAAAATAACGAAACTTAAAACATTTTTTTTTTACAAATGCTTGATAAAGATATTTAACAGTCGAATATCAGATGACATCATTCTTTTCGTAATCCTCTGAAACTGCAAAATATATTACGATATGTGGCTGCTATCAAATGATTTTCTTTATTTCAAAAATTTATAAAATGAATGTATTTTTAAATTTTAGGTTAATAAATTTTAAAAACCCGATGAAGCAAAAGTATCTCAATTAAAAATTAAAATTATTTTTTAAAAAAAGAATAAAAATTAAGTAAAAATCTTCTGATTTAAATGGTTTATAAATTGATTGTTCGAAATTTTAAATATAAATTAAGAAATACATTTTCTAGCTTCTGAATAAGAAAATGTTCCGTACGTTTATCCAGTCTTTAAACATTAAAAATCGTCTGATATATAACATGATATTTTCAATCTTTTTTTTTTCAAATTAAGGCATATTAAAATAAATGTGAAGTCCTTTTTAAATATACAGACTGCATATTTTTCAATCCAGATATTGTTGAGCATATTGTGAATTATTGTATCAAATTTGTACATTGGATGTATTAGAATTTTATTTATCGTGGTTTTTTAATAAATAGGTCAAAAACAAGATTTATAATTTGAGTAAATAGAGCTTAATGATGTAATATAATCACAAAACTTAACTATTGAAATTATAAAAATGAATTTGACTTCACAAAAAATGAACGTAGAAGAAAAAATTGAAACGATTTTATAAATAAAACAGTTCAGAAATTAGAAAAATTGAATAAAAAAAACAGCAACCGATCTTCACTCAAAAAATCGGTTTCTGATTTAGAGAATAATATCAGAAACAGTCAAAAATGAAATATTGAAATAAGATCTCTATTTACACTTCTTGTTTTAACTAATCGTATTTATAAAACTAATTAACATTATACTAAAGTTTGAGGGATTAAAGGATTCTTGACTATAAATGATTTAAGACTGTATTTTTATTTGTATAGTTTTTAAAATACAAGTATGAATATATTTTATTAGAAATGGATAAGGTATTATTTTTAATTTTAAAAAAATTTGAATATTGGAATTGATTTTATTTTTACAGAAACGATTAGGTTTGTCATTAGATCAATGTTATTTTTTTTATTGATGTAAATTTTAAAATTTCATATTGTAAGATAAAATTATCTATTGTATGATGTAATTATGTACTGTGATTGAAACCATTTATTGTATGATATTTCATACTTTATGAGGAATACAAATTAATTTAATTTATTTGCAATTTTAATCAGTTAGAATATCGATTGATTAAACAAACAACAAAGCAATAATGTTCTGGTTAATATTTATCTTGAATAAACACGAATTTTTGTAATTTACAGAAATATTACGAATTGTATTACTACATTAAGTACATTTGTTACTTATTTTTTTTAATGCATTACACTTCAATTCAAATACTACCATATTTTACATGATAATAAATCAGGTTTAAAATATTTTATTTGAAACTAATAACAACATTGCAAAATACTTGTTTATCGTGAATGAAATATTTCAAGAATATAAGCTTTTTTTGTTGATGTTAAGAAAAAATAATATTACTTATTTTTTTAATGCATTACATTTCAATTCAAATACTACCATGTTTTACATGATAATAAATCAGGTTTAAAATATTTTATTTGAAATTAATAACAGCATTGCAAAATACTTGTTTATCTATTGAACGTGAATGAAATATATCAAGAATATAAGCTTTTTTTGTTGATGTTAAGAAAAAATAATACAAGATATTTAAGGGGGGGGGGATGTAAAAGAATAGGAGAAGAATATAAAACGAATTTTGAGAAGAAATATCTTTAAAAATATAAAATGCGATCTGAATGAAAAAGGAAGTATTCAAAGCTACACTTGCAGAAGAATCATAGGTTGGATCAGAAATACATTTTGTACGCATTATCTCTTGAATACGTAGCTACTTCAAGAGAGATAAAATGTTTCATATTTTGGCCGTAGGAGAGAAAATAATTTTAAAATGCAAATAAGAAGTTTAAAAAAATCCTTCTTTTAAGGAAAAATGTGAGGGCCCTTAAGCTACATGCCAACTACTGCTGTTATTCGCATTCGTTACTATTTGTGAACAATTGTTCATACCCATTCTTTATCTTTCTAAATTCTTCTCTTTCTACATACAAGTTTTACAGTTAAAGTTCCATTTTCTTACGCATCACAGAATCCTTTTTTCCAGATTTATTATAATAAGAAAACAGCGACGCGACGTTTCAAAATCCTCAACATGACAGAAACATTGTTATTTCTGAGGTAAATAAATGTTTCCTATGAAATATTTCAAATGCTTCCCATTTTATGCAAACTAGTTGTATTGGTGGCTAAGTGTTAATAGCATTAATTAATGTAAACCAATTATGATGAGCCATAGTAATAAAGTAATAAATAATAAATAAGTTAATAATAATAGTAATAAATTGAAGCATTTTGCATCATAATAAATATGGAAAATTCTCAATTGGTAATCATATAACCAAAGTGGGGAAATTTATTGAATAAAATTGGGAAAATTGATTCGGTTGTTGAGGCTGAAGGGTTAAGATGCAATTTTAAAGTATTATAAAGTGGAGAGTGGTAACGACAGACGATCATTGATCTAATTAGTGTCAGAAACTTTCAAATGAAATAATTATTGGCGAAATCGATACTGTTTTTGTGGCTAGAAAATTCCGCCTTCGCTCAATTTGATTTGAAAATGCATAGTGAAATAACGAGTTTTTGATATTCTTTTTAAAAATGAGGATTTGCATTACACAGGGGCCATTGATGGTTAATGAACGAAATCATACCAGTGATTGTCGCTGGGGAACAAGTTTCTGTCCCCAATTATTTTAAATGCACAAATTATTAACATTGTATTTTTCCCCTTTATGTCAAAATATCTATATTTTTATTTTTTTTCTGAAATCGAAATATGCATGTAAAATTTTAATTTTTATCCAGGTTGTAATTTTTCACAGGGGGGAAGGGGGTAAACATTTCTTGTTACATTTGAATCCAGTTGAAATATCTGTTAATCATTCATTTAATTCATCAATACATCTTATAATTGTGGGTGGGTCTAATGCCACTTGGTCATACCAAGCCCAAATGAGCAGAGCTCTTTTGAATTAAGGCAGAAGTGTACGCCTTTCGATGTTAACGAGCACCGTTAAGGTGAAAGTACGACTTTGCTCGAACACACACGACACAACCCTTTTTAGGGGGTGGTCGAACTCATTCGTACACTCAATCATCTATCCACAAGTCAGAATTCGGATCCAAATCAAAGACTGACTCATCCCTGATTCAGTACCCCCAGAGGTGTAATTTGTTATGGGCACTTGGGGGACTTTGCAGTCTCGACATATTTAACTTGCCCCAACTACCATTAGCCAACACGGCGGTCTTTGGATGAGACGAGGACAGAACTCATTACCTTTCGGTTACGAGACTGACGCTTTACCAACCAGGCTACCGCGGTCCCTTATAATTGTAATTCTATTTTATTCGTACATAAGCACATATTTTGGAGCTAAAACTCTAAAAGAGAGTTCCATACTTTGGCTTTTCTTTTCTTTCTTTTTTTTTTGTCAATTTCAAAGTTCATCATCCCTTAAAACATATAATTAATTGTACTATTTAATACAGAGGAAAATAGTCTGTAATGTAGGTGCACATTTTATAGCCAAATGGTAATTAGGGAACTGCTTACACCCTGTTCTTGAAAATAATTTTCAGAATTTCATACAAAATTAGGTGAATTATCTTTCCCTACCTTGCAAATTCACTTTGAAAGACCATGGAAAAAAGGGGAAAATAGGAGGGGAGTTTGGAATTTTTTTTTAATTCAGAATTATTCGATACTCACGGCAACTATATGCAAAATTACCCACACCTGAGCACTGAATTCTGTCATGTTCAGTAGACAACTAACAGAATTTGCGCCCAGTAAGCAATTAGGCTGGCATTAAACCAAAAAAATTCCATGTGAACCCATAAATCATTAATTGAGAACCGCTCGGTTCGCAATTATTTACGATCCTTAAATTATCTCCGAAATTCTCTTGGAGGCATCTTAATGATGATGTAGAAAGTCCTCAATTATAATGATATTTATCGCCTGCATTCAGTTTCCCTCAACCACTATTTAATGAATCAGAAAAAAGAAAATTAAACCAACGCATTATCTGTGACTTAACTGGGCCTTTGTCTTCATCTACTTCTTTTTGTTTTTATTCTATTTAAAAGAGAAAGTAGTCCTTCCTGTTAGAAAAGCCGAAAGTCGTACAATAACATCGTTTGTTCGTGCTTAATGGATTTCTGCATCTAAATCAATAATGGCACCTGCTTACTTCAAATTAACGCGTGCTTTGACGATTACTTTAAACCTAGACAAACAATTAACACCATATTCCCGGCTGCAATAACCTACAAATGGTTCCAAACGATAATAAAATATTTAATTAACTTTTTGAAATGATTTCAATTAAAGATTCTTTGGAAAAAAAGCGATATATTTCGGCAAAGACTATTTAAAATAGTTTTAAAAAATGAAATTGCTGATGGTCTGACCCGAGTGGGCAGCCATAAGAATACTGCTCAGAGCAACTGCCTTACTTTTTCAGAAATTACCACCTGGGTCAGGAAAAATATCTGTAATTCTTGGAGGAGGGCCCATGTACATGAATGGTATGAGAAAAGTCGTCCTGGTGCTGTTTTCATTGGGATTGGCAACAGGCACGATCAGACAACTCTCGTTAGATTTTGAAGTGAGCACACTCGTCTACGACGTCATGTGACGGGCTACGAAGTTTATCCCCCGTGTTCAAAGTGCAATGCGACTCAAGCTGCTCCTGCCCACATTTTGGCCTGCATCGGTTTCAATAAAGGCCAGCTGTTCTCTAGGCAGTTCTACATTGTTTGAAGGAGTTCGGGCTCATGGACCTGGTTTGATGTTACTCTCAACCAGGTGGGATAAGACACAGAAATAGTTTTATTTGCACACTTACTTCTGCACTTGAAAGGATTAACTGAGTTTTAAAAAAAGCTTCTACGTCCCCTGAAGGGGGAGAAATGAGGGGTGGAAAACAATTTTACATTTCCACTGTCATTTTGGAACGCAACATTGCATAAAAATTATTTTTACTTCCATCAAAATCTTGTCATCTTAGGAACACCAATTCCATCTTCGAAAGACCATTTTTCTAAATCTAATCAATATTTGGGAAATTAATTTAAATATAACTTGTTACAATTATTTTTTTGTTTAAATCTTAAATAAATATATGCTTATTTAGGGTATACCATATTATTGCCATTTAGCTTGAATTATTGTATCAAATTTTATTTCGTTTGGCAAGCTTGGGAAATTTTATCGAATTCTTGTATTTTTTTATGAAACTGACTACAAATTCATATTTTTAATAAGTCAATGCAAATTTTTCCAGCTCTAAATTTTTTAATTCAAATTCAAAAATCTTATTTGTCTAATTACAAGTTATTCTCATGTTTTCGATGCTTAAAAAGCGAAGAAATTACTTCAAGTACATGTACATACGCACAAAAGCATTCATCTTTATTATTATTAGACATTATCTTTAATGAGCGCTTAAAATTTGTCATTCTTACACTATGCATTATCGTTTACTTTCTTAATTGTATTGGTTAAAGTGAGTTAAATTTTTAGAACTTTATTTATCAAAAATATGAATGATGAAATATTCTTTTTTTTAAATAAATTTATGAAGTTCTGTTTATAAAACTACTTTATATTCAGAGAGTTAGGAATTTGTGATTTATTTAAAAATTTATTAATTTTCATAGTAAAAAATTACAGAATTTTTTTATTTTTAATGCAAATCACGATAATGTGTTGAATCACAATTTAAGTTTTTAAAGTCTATTTATTGATAACCAAATAAATAAGACATACTAGTGTAGAATTTTAGAACCACATTGCACCATTTTATCTTTACAAAACTAACGGAATTGTAATTAAATAAAATTCCTTTAGGTTTTTTGTTAAATTAAAATTGCTGCAATGCTTTTCTGTTAAAATAATCAGAAAAGTATTGAAGTTTTTTAAAAGTTTCTAAAAATATCGAGAATCAAAAATATGAAATTACAGAATAATTTATTTTTTATTTTTAATCCAAAACAAAACAATGCATTGAATAAAAATTTAAATTTTTAAAATCCATTTAGTGATAATCTATTAAACAAGATATAATGCTGCAGAATTTTAGAACTGCATTGTACTATTTTATCCTTACAATACTGAAGAAATTTTTTAATTAAAATTCCGTTAGGTATTTTATTTAATTAAAATTGCTGCAAAGTTTTTCTGTCAAAATATTCAGAAAATCATTGCAGCTTTTAAAAAGTTTCTAAAAGTATCGAAGTGCAGTATATAGTTTCCGTTACTTAAAGAACGTAGAAAATAGTTAACCAAATTGAAACAATAAAAAAATTATTTTGAAAATATCCAAAGGGAGCAGGAAATTTGAAATACGAAACCTTATTTCAGAAACGGTGTACTTTTTCAGTTTTTACAATCAGGTTATAATCGAAGGCAGAAATATGATCCAAAATGTTTAAGACTTTCTCAGATATAATCATTCCAACAAAGAAGATGCGAATACAGTCCTTCCTTTTAATGAAAATCGATCTTAAATATTCTCATTTGGTGAATCTGGCAACGGAAAAGTTGAGCAAAGCAGAAATTAATTATTTTTCTCTGCAGACGATTTATTTCGAATAGAATTACGCGTCTGTTATGATTAAATAACAAAATCCTTATACTGTATCCCATTACATTTATGCTTTACAAACTGCGATTTGGTTGAGACAAAATTATGAGTCTATTCTTTTCAAATAACACTTTTATGTTGTATCAAAAAACAAGTGACGTACCTTTTATTTTAAATTACAATGCAATCTATTAAATATCCAATTAAATATCTGGCATAAAAGAATCATCTTCATCTAATATTTTTTGCATACTTCGTCTTATTTCAAATTCTTCTTAACAGATAAATTCTCATAATGAGTTTCAATGTTATTATTCCAATTATGGAATAATTTATACTTATACAGTTAGAGAATAATTAAAAATATAAAAATATAATTTTTTGAGTTGAGTTTTATCTTCTTTTTTTTACTACAAGTAAAAAGCAAACACTTCATAAGATCATATTTTTGAATAAAATAATAATTTCTGTTAAAGACTTTTCATATACTAAATTGTGCTTTCTCTTATGCTTTACTCAGTAAATTGATTTTTATGCACCCTAATACAACAAAAATCATTCTGTGCTTTATAATGCAACAAAAAAAATCTAGCACAATTTTGAATACCATTCTTATAAATTGAGCAAATGTTCTTTTTTGTTACTTGTAACACTTTACAAGTCCACTGACAGTTATCTGTTAGAGCGTCTCTTGATTTTAAAGTTGGGTCAACTAGGATTAGGAGTACCACTTGGCTATCACATGCTTCACATTCGCTTGCACATCCCCCTTTTTACAGGGGGGACATTTATATAGAACTTAGAAGAACAACAATGGCTGAACCTTGGACGACAAGAGCATGTGAAAGATGTGCTACTCCTTTGCCAGAACTCTAAGTCAAGTTTCATTTATTAAGGGATTCGTATTTTCGAATTATCGCGTTTACATACAAAGACAGACTGATACATCAATGTACAAATACAATATTTGATAAACCTGGATATAGTGCTACAATTCTAATGATAAACATACTAAATTTCCTGAATATAGTTATTTGTGTTTAGGAATTATCGAGTCCTCACTGTAATAGCCGACATGGGAGCAGACTTTGAGAAATCTGCAAATTCGGCTTAAAATTTAGACACTAAATTTCAACTACTGTCTTTTTCGCAATTTTGAGCTATTTTGTTAATAATTAGACAAACATACAGTTTGTTCTGACACTGGAAGGATTGATAGTGGAATTCATCAATATCTCGAAACTCAATTTTTTTAAGAGCAAGAATTTTTTATATATATACAGCACTTGTATACAATAAATAAAAAGGTACTTTTAATTTCCAGTTTGGTGTTATTTTGTTCTATGATAGATCAGGGGAAATAATTGATTTCAGTGAATGGCAGTAATTATTGAGCAGGTGGCATCCTTAAATTGTATTATGTAAATTTAATTATGCAGTGCTTTGTGAGGAGGCATGCACATGGCATTATAATAAACTGTATATAAATTTATAAATGATAAGCAAGTTTTGTTTACTATGTGAATAAAATTTTAAATTAACTACATGATATAAATCAAGTTTTTTAGTGATTACTGTAAACATGTTTTTATGAAAAGAATATGTTCTATATAAATTTTCAATCTCTTTTGTAGATCTGTCAAGGACACAACTTGAAAAGTTCATGGATTGTGGAAAAGATGGATTTTCAGCTGAAGTGAGTTCCAATATTCATTTTACAATTGATTGGTTATTGATTTACTCATTAATTTCAAATGATTCTTATAATCCGTATTATAACCAGAATAGGTAATGAGTTCTTTATTATTTCTCATTAGAATTAGAATATGGTATAAATTTTTTATTATAATCCGAATAAGTAATAAATTCTTTATTATTCCTTATTTCTTTTAAGAATTCGAATTGGGTATGAATTCCTTATTATAACCCGAATAAGGAATAAATTTCTCATTATTGCTTATTAGAATCCGAATAAGAAATCATTCTTACATTCCATAATAAAGAATACCTTTCATCACTATAATTTTCATTAGGTATACTTTCATTATTATTCATTATTCCTTATTATAACCCAAATAAAGTATAAATAAGGAATAATTTCCTTATTATAACAAGAATTCAAAAAAATTCCATAAGCCATAACATCACTTGTGTATTAAAGTTATCACTAAATTTCGATATATTTTCTATGAACTATATATTTCCTTTAAATTCATTGTTTTGAAATTAAAATTTTTAAATCTTGCTACTTATTGATTTTATTAACCTTTAAAACCTTTTTGAACTGACAAACGTAAAGACAGATATAATTCCAAAAAATTTTCAGACAGAGAATAAAATCAGATAAGAAATTCAGATGTTCGGCAAAATATTAACGTCAAATTCCTTTGTGTTTTCCATATTTTCTATTTTTTAATTCCAACTACTATTAGTTAACACTCTTCCTATACATATCTTGTTCAAATTTTCAATCGTTAATTAAATATCTTTTATCCATCCACTCATATTCAAACACTTTTTATAAAAATTGTAGTGGATGACACCTAAAGCTAATACAGCTTTTTTAAAAACATTAATTCTTTAATTTTTAATACTTTAGATAGAGTTTCAACAGTTTTTAATGAAAATAGAAATTGACATTTAGTAGCTCCATCGGTAAAGCACAAGGATTTCAGTAATTTTCACGTGGAGGCGAAAAATACGAGTTGAATTCTTGAAAAAAAATCAACAATTTTTAATAAATTAATTGATTTTAGTTTTATGTGGGAAAAAATTTATCTTGTATAAAATGTTTGGCAGGATATAAATATAGGGATAAATACCGTTAATGGAGAAACGTGTGGACGGCTTGAAAGAAATTTATTTTGCCATTTAATATTATGATTCTATCGTATGTATATACGTATTTGTGTTGATTGTAATTATTTAATAGAAAGTAACTAAAATAAAATTTGTCTATGTTGACGTTAATAAGAATTGATTTAACTTTTTTAAATATTATTTGTTATATTACGATTAAGAGAAAGTGACACTTGTAAATAAATAAAGTTAATTTTATAGTTTTAAAAATAATGTTTATGAATGAAGCACTGAAATTTCCATTTTCTTCGTCTGAAAAAGAAAGAAAATTAAGCTGTTATTCTCATTGACATCGAATTAAAATTCCTTAAACTTTATTGAGCGTTTCAACAAATATGTCAAATATGCTCAAAAACTGCAGCCATTTTGTAAGAGCATTTTCAAAAATTCCAAACAAAATAAGCCAATTTTACTTAGTTCTTCCTGGAATTCGTCAAACTTAATTTTAAAGCTATTGAAAATGCTTTTAAAAATACTCCCTCCTCACCCCTTTTTTCCCACCCCACTTGATATTTTCCAATTTATTGCTATAATCCCTTTTAGAAAGCCCGGGATATTAGCTTTGTTTAATGGCATCATTTCAACAAAAGGAAAGTCCATTTAGTACTTATCTTCCGAGTCTATTCTTAATACTTTTCGCTGTAAAAATAATTGAAGGTAATCCGAAACCACCTGTTTCCAAGAAACAACATTCCAACAACCAGGGAAAATCGATTTTTCACCCAAGCGAGGTTCATATTATCGATCTGGGATTAGATATTTATAAATAAACACATCTCACCTGCGCCCTTTCTATCAACGCCCATGTTTGTTTACGGAGATTACGGATACCAAGAAATCCGGGAAAGAAAATGCACTTAAGTGTATTAAGAATTTTATAAACAGGACAAACAATAAACAATCAACAGAAAAGCTTTTAGTTTCGCTTTTGTCAGTGGAAATTAAAAGTCCATTATATTGTAGCCTTAAATCAACATAGAAGTTTGTAGGCTTAAAAGGAATCGTCATTTGAAAAAATAAATAAACGTTAAAAATAATTTTAAAAAAGAAAAGGGAATCAACGATCGTAAATTCCAAGTTATCATGTCAAAACATTGATATATTAAAGTCCTTATTGATCTTAATTCATTTAAGTCATTAACTAGTTTAAACCGGTTTGAAATAATCACGAGAATTCTCTATCGGTTTATACACTCTCTCTTATATTGTATATATACAATGAAAAGTATTTTAAACTCTCATTTACAATTTTTCTAACTGGCAAGTAAAGTTTAGAAACTCAGCCGATTTTGAGATGGGAAAAAAAACCCAACCCATCATTTTTCTAAGTATCGACGCATGCATAATCTGATAATTTCGTGATTGTTTCAAACCGGTTTAAACTGGTTAATGACTTAAATTAATTAAGGCAAATTGTAAGAATTCAGAGAATGAATAATTTGGAAATCAAGTTGTAGCTTTAATTGGCGATAAATCGCTGAATGTGACAATCTTTTGCATTAATTTCTAGTAGCCTAAAAAGGGAATTGAGCATCTAAAGGAATAAATCACCAATTTGTTGCCAACGAATTTTGAGGCTTCAACAATTTGTTGGCTACACATTTTGAAGCTACAAAAATTCCAAACCGAAACATTATGTTTTACATTATAATATGAATGTTAAAAAAATCGATATCGTTTCACATTTAATTTATATCGTATAGTAATATTCCTGTAAACAATTCCATTAAATAACCTTTGATTTGTCTAATTATTTAACATCGGGCAATATTTCCACCAAAACGATTTTTATACTGTTATGTATTGTGCATTATTTATTTATTTTCCATGTATGAATATTAATTGCTTTATTTCAAACGGTTTACACTATCCAACTGATTAAACTATGATCATTAGCAATTGATAAAGAAGAAAATAAAATGACATATTAAATCGCCAAAGTATAAGGAAATGAAACTTCTTTTTTATTGCTTCTGTTACAAGAATGATAATGTTGATTGCAATAAAAAGAACGATTAAAGAATGCCATATCTGATCCTTATGCTTATTAGTATTTTACTCGCATACTATAAAAATTCAAATTAGCAATTAATCAATAATCAACTATCTATTGAAAGTTTTATAACTGTAGTCTAGATTGTAATTCAGATTAAAGGATGATTGATGATTTAAAAGTTTTGCTTTGCAAACTGAATTACTAACCTGCAGTTGATGCCGTTGGATTTTTAAAAAAATTTATGTGTATGGAAAGGCTTTAACAAAACCGTACCATAAGGAAATTTGAGAAAAATGAAGAAAAATTTATTCATTTCTAAAATTGCAATTTAATTACAAAAATATTCATTTTTACTAAATAGTAAATGTTAATGTTACTTTCATTATTGAAATTTTGATATATATTGATGAATGACGCTATATTTTAATTTATATTCAAATTAAAATTTTAATTTTGACAGTTAATTCAAACTTAAGAATTACATTTTTTCTAGTTACCCTTCAGAAATCATTAGTAAAAAAAACATTGGTAATCTATACTTATAATAAATTTCAGTGCATGTGAGTGTACGGCTAGTACTAAAATGAAATATAAAATCCCATAAAAAAATCTTTGAATTGAATTTTTTGGAGCACAGGCGCTCGTGTTTGTATGTGTCCGCGAGTGTGTGTACCTGTATGTCTCTTTCTGTGCTTTGTGTGTGGTTTATAAGACCAGTAAAGAAGTGAAGGTTCAATATCGCAAGGTTTAAAAAAATGAATTAATTTGATACATGTGTTTGCAATAGTGCGAAGGTATTAGGGAACTATTATCCCTTAAAAGTTAATTTATATATTAAACTAAATTTAAATAAGAAGAATAAAATAATTCACACTTTAATATTTTAGTATTTATAAATAAGAATATTAAAACAATTCACATTTTAAAATTTTTCAGTTTGAAAAATCATGCTTATGAAATTATATCTAAAAAATTTAAGTACAATAAATACATCTTCAGAGCTAAACGGTCGACAAAGGTGACTTAATTTTTTTTAAAAAATGCATAATTTTTTTCTCTTATTTAAAAGCATTTAAAGAAAAAAACTTTAATTAGAAATAACAATGTCTTAGAATTAATAAATTTATAAATATAACGAAAACGGTAAGACATAACTAAATAAAGCATTCATACCTTCGTATTGAAAAATTTTCTGTATATTAAGTAATTATAATTGTCGTCATTCAGCACAAAATTTTATGACCATAAAGAGAAAAGTTTAGCATTTTAAATACAGTAGTCATAAATAATAAATAAATAAATATACATATATAAAATAATAAAAAGAATTAATGTCATAATTGGCCTTACAGTTATTAATATTCCCCAAGCGTTTTATCAATTATACAATCCTTCCTGCAATTACAGCACATTTTGTCGAAGTTAAGTAACTTCTTTTGTTTTAGGGTTTTAATGATGTATTACAAAATGTGGCCCATTGCTGTTAGCTCTTGACCCGGGATCAAAGATGGATGTTAAATCATTAAGCGCGTGATTTGAATAAATAAACTTATCTTGTAGAAAATACGCTTGTTTAATTGATTGAAAATGCGAGCTACTTATTTGTTGATGGAAATTTATTTACATGCTAATCCCTCGCTTGCCTTCTAATCTGTAAGGTAGTCTTAGTTTCGGAATATTTTTTGTTTGTGTAGGTTGTGTTCTGACATGTAATAATACTGGATACCTACTCTAATCGTTACCCAGCAGCTAATTTCTAAGCTATTAAGGATTGACATCTATTTTGATTTAGTAAAATATACTAAATAATTTAAACTATGTTATTTTATATTGTTTTAGCTAATATTCATTCTGATGAAAAGATTAAGTCATCTAAATTTTCATACAATTTTATATCTTATAAGTTATGTTTAATTAAATGTTCTTGACACATTAATATTCTAAACAATATATACTTTTAATCTCTGATTATAAAAATCAAAATTTCATTAAGTCAAAGGCCTCTCTTAGCATATTCTCTGCTGAATTTTTTTGTAACCCTCCAGGTATCCAGTTAACTAGTTCAAAATATTCTGGGTACTCAAAGTTACATGATTCGAACAGATTTGGCGATGGTGAGTGAAATTATCTTTAAGTGTTATTGAGTCTAACACATATAAATTAATACTTTTAATAGAATTGGGGAAAGCATCCTGGCTTAGGGGTAGCGCGTCGTCCCCATGATCTGGGAGTCCCGGCTTCGAGTCCTAGTTTGGGCATGATTGTTCCTACTCAGTGAAATGTGTGAATGACCCTCCACCTGTAAAAAGGAAGTTGCGCAAACGAATGTATGTGTGTGTCATTTTCATTTGAGCTAGAATTCAAACTTCTGCTTTCATGTACTCAGGAGCTTTTAGAAGCTACTGCATCAGTGTATTAAACACATACACGGCATCATCATCATCAATAGAATAGGGGGAAACTAAAAAAATTCGGAGTTTTTTTTTCCTCTGTATATATATTTATATAACGTCTCGAATAGCATGAAATATAATTTTGTTACATCATATAGAGCATTTTTACAATTGGCAGACTATGACGTTCCTCAAAATTATTGACCATTGTATTTCTAGATTGACCATTGATCTATTGATTATCTATTGACCATTATTTCTAGAGTAAACAATCTATAACGCAGCGACGCCACGATGGTTTGGTGCTAAGATCTCGGCTTCGGAACCTGAGGGTTTCAGGTTTGAGATACGATTCCACCAAAGAATCGCTGTGTAAGAGAATCTGTTGCACGTTAAATCCGTCAGACCAAACGTCCTCCCGCTGCTGTGGACAGGAGAGTGCCTGCTCAGGTGTCGTTCTCGTCATCTGACCGTGATTCAAAATGACGAGGCCCGTCCCTACATAATCCTAGAGCTACTTCTGAACAGGGCGTTAATATAACTAAGCTAATCTAAAATACATAATAATGTAATGATTAAATATATTTATTATTTTTAGCAATGTGAGTGTTTTAGTGTTAATATTAATGGTTTTAGTGAAAAAGAACTTTTTCATACAGTGACTTTAGTACTTTCATATCATAGTTTTATCTTAGTGATAAAATCCTTTTACATATTATTTATTAAAACAATATACATTATATATTTTTTACAATATTTTTCTACTTAGCAGATTATTATTAGAAAAAAGATGTAAAAGGAGTACCATTTTTAAAAACTGATTCTAGCTTGAACATGTGTTTTTATAATATATTTGAAAATACGATCATTAAAATTCGGTTACTTCATTCATTACTTCGTGAATGAATTACCAAACAGAGTACTCTCTTGTCACAATGGATAAAAATAACAGGAGGAATATTCTTTCCAAAACTGTCTCATATTCGCTATTAAACATTATTATTACCTCCCGTCCTTCCAACTCTAGGTCTCTTCTCTTATTGCTTACCCTCTCTCCTTCCTTATAATAATTGGAGACCTTGAGTAGGTTATTGGCATCACGTGTTCGGAGTACTGTATGAAGAATCTCATTCATAAATTTCGTACTTTGAAATGTAGGAAAGAGAACCGAACAAGCATTCTGATTGAACTTTTTTTCGATTAATTTAAATAGAATTTTCCACTTAACTAAATTTTTAAATTTAAGACTACACACTTAAATTTTTATTATCATGTGAGAACATGATTAGGTCAGGGAATTTTGAAACTCTTGAAGACAATCAATAATTGGAGCTCGAAATTGGATAATGAATGAAAAAAATATAAATGGCAATATTCATCAAAATCTTTTAATCGCATTTATTTTTTACCAGCTTTTATCACTATTGCATTATTATTATGTACTCTTCTTTGACAGAAGATGCGTTTTTAAAAGGTTGACCTGCTTTTAACAGTATTACCTTATTATCATGTATGACTCTTTGATAGCAGATGCGTTTTTAAAAGGTTTGTTATGACATCATAGCTGTTCTTTACATTGAATGTATTCTTTTCAGAGGAAATTAAATGATTTTTATAATGTGTTCTAAAAAAATTCACTCGCGTTTAATGAGAGTTTTCAGAAAAATATTTTCTTTTTTCTCCAGTGGGGAAATATTTCTTCGATCATTCTTAAGTGGCAAAATTGAAGGATTTGACACCTGTTTTAGGATTAATCGATTATGAAACTATTTTAAAATCCAGAAATTGAAATAAAGCAGTTTTTTTCACAAAAATATCGCTTTCATAAAGATTCTATAAAAAGTAATATGTTCTACATAAATTAAGAATTATATAAAAATACATAATTTATGTTAAAATTCTATATAAATTAAGAATTTGTTGACAAATGGTGAAGCAAAGAGAAGCCTCGTGACTATTGCAAACCAGTTTAAATTGTTTAATGACTTAAAGACAAATAATGACTTTAAAAATAACATTATCACGTGATAACTTATAATTTGCAATTGTAATTTTGCGATCGTAATAATAAAAATGCTGTTAATTTTTTTAAAAAAAATTAACACCGTTTTTATATTATCGCGGGTTTTTTTTCTGCAAGCGAATATACAGATTAAAAAAAGATCATCCCCTTGATGGATCTAAGTCAAAATTTGATGTGAGACTATATTTTAGACGTTAAAAGGAAACCAAAAATTTCCAACTTAACCTTTTGTCTTATTTTGAAGCTATTGTATTTCCTAGTACTAGCACAACCAGGCAGACAGAATTTCTGAGAATAGGTTTCGCTCAGAATAGACAGAATATGGTGGAAAAATTACATTTCAAAATTCCTAGTTCAAAGTTTTTCTACTTAATCTCATTTATAGCCAGACATAATTCCAAAAAATGAGCTCTAAAATTAGAGTTTTTGCAAAAACTCGAGTTTGAATTTTTGTTGATGATTATAATACTTGCTTTTTGTATTTTTACATATGCAAAAAAAGCAAAAGTTTTAATTCGAATTTTTCCATTGATCAGAATCTATACAATAACATAGGAGAAAAAGCAGGTAATATTAAAAAATTCCATTTCTACTTAGGTGAACAAAGACAAAAAACATTTTAGTTACTTTTTATTAAATAATTATCGAATTGAACTCACATTCTTCATCTTCACGTGAAAAATACCGAAATCTTTGCATTTTACCAATTGAACTACTGCCTTTCGATTTCAGTTTTCATCTCAAACTGCTAAATCTCTGTTTAACGTATTAGAGATTAATTCAATTTAATTAATGAATTAATATTCTTAAATACTGCAGTAACATCGAGTATCATCCGCGATAAGTTTTTAAAATGTATCTGAACTTTAGTGGTTGAATAAAAAGTATTTTATAAACAATTGGAAATTCGAACAAGATATATATATAAATAAATATATAATTGGAGAGTGTAATCTAATAGTAGGATTTGAAAAAAAATATATATAAGATTTATTTTAGAAGCAGAAAGAAATGTTATTACATGAACGTTGAGTATTTTTAGAAACAATATGTTATCATGATTTGTTTCAAAAATAACTTGCATATCGTATATATATTTGCCTCTTATGAATTATTATGAATCGATGTCGCTCGTTCTTGAAATAACAGGACTCCATTAAAATCCGTTTCTGAGGTAATAACGACGGCATATTTTATTTAAAAGATTATTTTACGAATGGTAGAAAAATCGTTTGAGGAGGTTTTTGGGAATAAAATTTCGGAAACTATTTGTTTACGAACTTCAAATAAACTACCATACTTCAGTAATGATGTGAAACTTGTTCTTTAATATTTTTGTTTGGAAATTATTCGAAAACAAGTTTAAAAATAGGCGTTATTTTCACAAAAATTCTAAATATTCCCTTCGCTTTTCATTTTAATTCAAATAATCATGCTGGAAGAAAGTTGATTGGCACTACTATTTTTCATATTAAAATATTTTAGAATGTTTGAATATTCGAAAAATAGAAAGCGGGTGTTAAAATACAATAAGGAAATATACTTTGACTGATTACAAAAAATTTAACTGCAAACCATGCACTAAATACATACGGATGTTTTGTAACAGAAGAAGCATAAGTGATTCTGTCGCATATTTTTTTACAAGATAAAATTTACTTTAAAATTATTTTTAATACTATTAAAATATTTAAATTATTTTTAATACTTTGAAAATATCTACATTATTTTCAAGGCGTTGGCTTCAAGAAAATGTATCTCAAATCTGTTTCACTATTTAAACTTTTTTCTAAATATTTATTTATCCTGCTTTGACGAATTTATGTTTTTGAGGATTTTATTTAGCTTTACTTGTTGCATAATTTTTGTTATGAAATTTCATAATCACTTCTTCACTTCTTTTCTAATCTACTGTTTTTGGTTTTGTAAATTTTTATGACAATATACTATTTCAGTATTTTTTAATTAATATTTAATTGTTTAATTTAGTTAAATTTCGATTCCGCACAAGTTGACCCACTAAGTAGTGTTATCCAATAAAAATCTGATTTCAAAGTTCTTAACTATTTAGGATAATAAATTATGTATGATTTACTAAAAAAAAATATTTAAGAAAACATATTTTACATTTAATACACTGGCGAATGATAGCGTTTTAATAAATTCAGTATTTTCTTTAATAAATTTACTATTAAAAAGAATAATTCAGAAATATATTCACAAAAATTTTGAAGTCATGTCAAAACCTACTTTTTGCTTTCTGATTTGAATATTATCATATGAGAATATGATGCTGTTTTGATTTGAGGTTGAAAGCTCAAAATCCCTATACAACAAATTGCCAATTTAGTGCTTTTGTGGTATCATTTCATCGCTTTTAGGGTAATTAGAAAATCGAGCAGAAGGTTAGACATTAACACATCGCTGCCACTGACGCGTTACCAATATGTACTTGTACCAAACCATCTGTGTTATTAGATAAACCCTTCTTGCATTTAAAAGATAGTAAAGAAAAGGTCATCTAATTAGATAGATGGTCCTGATATCAGGCGTGGCCAATGGCAATGAGCGTGTTAAGTTACGACTTGATTCCAAATCATACATTCTCTAAATTCTTACAAATTGCCTTAATTAATTTAAGTCATTGACAATTTAAGCCTGTTTGAAACAATAACGAGACTCTCAACATTTAGAAAAATGATAGGTTTTTTTCCCCCCTTCTCAAAATGGCCGAACTCAAAAACTGCTTGCCAGCTAGAGAATTGAAAATGAAAGCTTAAAAAATTATCATTATATATATGTCTCGTGATTGTTTCAATCAGTTTAAAGTGATTAATGACTTAAATTAATAGAGACAAACAATGACATGTTCTCATATGATCATAGATTTAATTATTTTATTTTTATTAAAAAATAAAATGAAATCTATGATCTTTTTTTATTTATTTTGTATTCTATTTTAACCCCAGAAATGGAAAGCAAATACTCATCATAATATTCACTATATTTTATTAATTTATTCAGAGTTTGAAACTGTTTAGAAAGTCTAATTTAAAACTTTTCTGTATTTTTAATCTGATCAGATATAATTTTTTCCTAGATTGATATGATACATTTAAACCAAATTTTTCCCATATTTGCTACATTTTCCCCTACGAATTTCTATCATCCTTATCGAAATATCGCAATAATCATGAAACACGGTTTTAAGTATTGTTATTGATCGATAAGATTAGAGGCGATCAATATATCTTATCATTTTTCAAGGAAATGCCGGGCCGTTCGTGAGTAAGTTGTCACGAAACAACGAATACAAAAGATCCAACGTAATGGATTCCAGCGATATTTTCTTTCTTTTTTAGGGAGAGGGTAGGAAAATAAAAGTATCGTTTCTAAATGGTTTAGAGAGGTAAGATGATACCGCTAAATCAATAGCTTCTTTCTTTTTTATCTCAGACAAAATGAATAAACATTACATTTTAAGCATTAAATAAAAAATAAGGTGGACAGATTATTAAAGAAAAATAAAATTATATTTAACTCGCAAAGCTTTTAAAATTCTCTGCAAAATACTCGTATTGCACGTGATATATTTTAATTCAAGATAAAAGACAGATGTTATGAACTATTTAAACATTTTTTATCGCTTATCTAGAAGACAAAAATAAGACTTTTGATTTTTAGATAAAATTTAGATAGCCATATAAGGAATACATGATTTAGATAGGCATATAAACAGGAAACATTGTTTCAAATGAAAATGATAAAATCGTTTGGAAAAATCCTGAAATTTGTTCCTTTTAGATTTAGATCCATCATTATTTAGAGACAGTGAAAAAAAATTATATTCTCGTTATTTACGCTCGAATGTACTGCTTTATTTTAATTTTTTAAATAAAAACACATTTTGTTGGAGAGAAATTGCTATTGAGCTCTAAATTAATGTAAAGCATATAACAACAACGTCACTCGAATCGAATCGGCAAAGACGTTTTTTCAACAATCTTTGAAATGCATTCTATGCTTGTGAATGTACAAAATTATTTCAATTTTCTATTCTTTATAGAGGATTCCAGTTCCATACGGAATTCAAAAACAGTGTAATACATGTGATTACAATGTTATGTGATTCGAAACTGCAAAGTCATTCTATTAAGAAGCTTTGAATTGCATTCTAAGTATGCGGATATATTAAAGGATTTCAATACTCCATTCATTATCAATCAAAAATAAAACATGCCGAGGTAAACTTACAAGAATTCGACCAAATAAATATTTTATGTCGACAAAGCAAAAATAATATTTGATTTTAATTTATGACTCAGTTATATAATTTATCATTATTTTAAATCATTGTACCACTAGAGACTTTGTTTCAGGCTTACTATTACAGTATTGTGTGATATTCACCTCATCTGCGCAATGCAAAATGCTCGTTGTCACTACAAAGAGGAAAGTGTATGAGTAGCAAAGAAATTCGTAAAGCATAAGACACGAGTTCTTTATTTTTTTTCTGCTGGAGATATTTTGGATTAAAATTTTGAACATATATTTATTTTTCAACATTTTAGAAGTGTGATTTTGAAATGGATTTGAAATTTTCAGCGATTTACTGATTATAAGTACTTTTTATAAAATTGTATTGTAATCAAAAAAAAATTTTTTTTAGAAAATGACATTGAAATAAATAGAAGTGATGTTTTATAAAATTACATTACAATTCAATTGTAAATGCTTATTTTTTTTTCATAAAAACTCATTTGTAGTCCTTGAAATATATTTAGTTCGGAATGTGCAATTTTTATTTTCTAAAATAAATTTCATGCATTGAAAATGAAGTGATTCTCTAGTTATTCAGATTCTAAGAAATTGTTCACAATGTTTAAAAATTTTGAAATCTTTGATCTAGTACCGTTATTAATATAAATATAAAAAGAGACGAAGTGTTTCAAGATTTGCAAAGAAAATCCTAAAAACAAATTCTTTAGATCTTTCAATTCATTTAAAATTGTGTAACAGTATAATTACATTAGAATTACATATTTTTCTTTTCAAATATTTAAAACTCTCTGTAATAGGGTATCGTTATAAAAGATCAGTAAAACCGTTTCAATAAAAAACAAAAATGGGTATAAAAATAGTTACTACAACCTCTAAATTACAGATTTATGCACCATAATTCATTGAATATAAAGTATAATTCAAATATATAATGCTTCAAATATAATAATTTCTGTACCGTTCATTTATTCAGACGTATTTCAAACTAGTTAAATTATTTTAAAGAAACGAAGCACAAAGTAATACTTACTGCTACATTATATAATATAATTAGAATGAAACTAAACTGTAAGGCGTACTAAATATATTTTTGGTGCCGAGTCATGTAAGTAAAATTCTAAAATTCCTCAGTTAAGGTCTGTGGCAGTTAATGGGTTAATAAAGAATGTATAGTGATATACCTTATCAAAATAGCCACAATGAAAACAATTTTATGACAGTAAAATCCCTAATTTTATTTCTTCTTGATTTTATCAGCTAGGACAATATTTATCAGTCTTAAGAAAGACCTTTTTCTTATAACAGGAAAGCATTTGTGAAGACATATTCGGCAGACAAGAATAAATTTAAAATGTTAATTAAACAGAATGTTTGTAGGTTATTCATTCAACATGTAAATCCTCTGAAAATTCCATGATACAATTTATAACTTTAGTTTATCCTTTTTATATTATTATCCGTTATAATGGCCTATTTAAAGGCCAAAAAAGTACAAAATTTCATTTGCACAAAAGCAGTAATAAATGTTAAATTTTAGCATGTCAAAATGCTGATGTCTCTGAGAATTCTCTAAAGCAATTAATGCAAACGTAAAAAAAAACTTATCGCATTTTTAAAATTATTTTTGGATTTAATTTTTAAGAATAAGTTTTCTAATTTCTCTTTCTTTTATTTAATAAATTTCTTTAAACAAAGTTCTGGAATCATGCTGAGTGTTTGAAGAAAATAATTTCACTTTTATTTGGTAGCTTTTAAAACTTCTTTCGATCGATTCATTTGTGCGTTAAATTAATTTTCTTTAATCGTTTCAAAAATATTTAAGTTCAATTTATCTTAAAAAACGTCTTCATGTTGATAAAAAAAGTTCTAGCTGTTTAATTCACAGAAGAGAAAATCCAAAAACCAATCACATTCGTTTGTTTACTTTTAAAAAGGAAAACCATTTACAGCAGATTCTGTCAAATTCTATTACAATAATGTGTTTTTTAGAGCCGCGCAAACGATATTCATACAGCTGTTTCAGACAAATATACTTCCGACTTCTTTTTTGTTTTAAGTTACAAAATCCCTGTTTAAACAAAGAAGAACAAAATTTGTTTGCAATCAAGTGAACAAAATGTATTAATGCAAACTCTCTAACAAGTGAACTTCATCAGGTTGAAGGCAAAGATAATTTTCCTGAGCTTTTTTTATGTGTTGCCATAGCAACTGCTCAAGAATTTCAATGTGTCAGGTACACTCTTTTGTTTCTCTACATTCTAAGTCTCCAATAAAATATATTTTCTAAAATTTTTAACATAAATCCATTTCATAATACTTTCAACCTTCTTATAACTTAGTAATTCAATAGGCTTCACATAATTAGAGCAAGGAAACAAATCGGCATAATATATATATATATTAATCGCAATCAATCAATCATTACTCCCGAATACTCGAAAAAAAAATACTTTTTTAAACAAATATCTCCTTATAGATTATCATTAGATTACCATATAGATTTAAGAAACTAGCATTTAAAAACATCTATACGTAGTATAAAATGAAGTCTCCTGAAAACAACTGTATGTTTGAAAGGCAAAAACTCTTGAAATAGTTTGCTGATATTGGATATATTTATACCATTTTGTAGGGCATTAATTGAGAAAGGTTTAGAACATTGAAGTCATATCAAAATAAAAAAGGAGTGTTATAACTGCTATTTTAATTATTTTCTTCCTACTATTTACCTACTCGTTAAAACAGCAGTCTCTGTGCGTTGCACTTCCCCCACAAATAGCAACGGCTATGTTATGCATATGCAATACATTTCTTTGTTTAGGTCTAATTTTAAACAGCGATTCAAAAACTCATTATGGAACCAAAAATAAACTGATATTGAAGCTATCTGCACCATTTCGCAGGACATTTATTGAGGAATGGATAACTTTATTTGGCACTTTCTAGAGGTGCATCCAAATAAAATCTTCGTCTTCGCACCAGGAAGCAAAACAGCAAATATATTGGGTTGTTCGGAAAGTCATTTCGTATTTTTTTGTCAAAATGAAAAGAAATTTTCGTTTAATGAATAAATTATTTATTAAATTATAAAATTGCCATTCTGGTCTAATACCTTTTGCCATATTTTTGGTAGTAACATGATTACACGCTCATAAAAGTTTTGGTCTTTGCTGTAAAAAAAAACTGATCGAGGTGGTTTTTGGCCTCCTCATTTGAAGGAAAAATTTTGCAAATCAGTTCTGGTACTGATGTACTGTTAACACATCTTCTCCACACATATTGGCTAATTTATTTCTGGCTTGAACAGCATTTTTACCTTTTATAGCAAAAAAGAAAAAAAATGACGAAAATGCTGTTTATTGCTCTCCATATTTAAAAGGGCACCCTCCAAAAACTACTGCGAAGAATCAGCTGCACTTTTTCACACTCAAGCCTTGCTACATCAGCTCTTAAAACATAAAATGATTTTGCGGTTTAAGTATGAAATTGGGTGCGAAAAATGCAATTAAATCCTTTGTCAGGAAAAAACGAAATTACTTTCCGAACAACCTAATAGTATACAAAGAAATATTATGAAGCTGGATGAATTTTATTTTCATATCAAATTATGATGAGTTCATAAATAAGTGTGGAACAGTGGATACAATAAGTTATTTGTACATTTTTTTAAATTTTAGAGCCTTTCCTATTGTATATTGTTGGTTAACCCGAAACAGCTTTGATACTCAGTCCTTTCGAATAAAAAATATTCATTGCCAAATTTTAGAAAAATTGCCAAATGTGGTGCGCACGGTAGTAAAAGCGCCGCAGAAACATCGCCAATCTGGCAAAGCACCAAATTATTCTATACTAGCCGCCTTTGGTGACCAGCTGGTTCACCATGAGTAATGCGTTCTAAAATTTCCAATTAAATCATATATATTTTTAGCCAAAATTTAAGAAATAGTTTAAGTTAAAAGATTCCGTTATTAGTAGTTTAAGAGTCGGTAACTGTATTCGGAAAAACTTTTTGAGTTTAATGCTCTAATAATTTATCAATTATGCTTCCAAAATATTAAAAATGTTTTTTCGGTGATATTGCCAAAATGTTAAATATGTTTTTTAAAGAAAGCGAAAAAGGGAAAAAATTATTGAATTAATGATACAGATATTGCAAACGATTATAGAAATATGCCATTAAGTCGGGATTTCAATGCATATCCTGTCTAAATTCAACCAGGTTTACTGTAAATAAAGATAATTTATGGAATTAATGATATAAATATTGCAAACGATTTCTTGAATCCTTTGCCTTGCATTTATTTTTATAGAAGATATCACATTTTATATTTATGTTATTTTATCCAGTCACGTGCTGAAAGTTGTATTTCTTTAGATTTGATTTACGATGATAGTTGTTGTTTTTTCCTTTGAACTTCCGGCATTGTTTTATTTTATTCAGTCACGTGCTAAAAAAACATGGTTAAAATATTTCTTTAAAAATTCGTTAAAAATAGAAGCTTGAGTTATACATTAAAACACTGATACCATTAGAAAGCTAATTTTTTTAATCTTTAAATTGATGTTAAAATCATGTTTGTCCGATAATAATTTCGGAAGTGATAGTGGAAAAACGTCGAAATTTCGCTTAAATTTTAATTAATTCAAATTCTAATTAAAGACTCAAAAAAAGGGCTCCGAAGTTCACATTCCCGACCTCCAAGGTATACATGTACCAAATTTGGTAGCTGCAGGTCCAACGGTATGGCCTATAGAGCGCCAACACACACACACACACACATTGAGCTTTATTATAAGTATAGATGAAAGTTTAGCTAAATATTGTTTTGTTGTTATTTTTGATGATTACTAAATATATTTTTACGTTTATATGGCGTTGCGTGACATCCCCATATCATATTGGGTGAAGGATAGATATAAGTTGAAAGTTAATTTTTCTCTTGGATGTTATACTACTGACAAAGCTGAGCGGGTACTGCTAGTTTGTTATAAGACCAAATTAATAGTTAATGGGAATAGAGAAATAAATAATTTTAATGGCCATTAATACAATTTCAACTGATTAACTGTTTAAAAATTTATTGACTTTCAAAAGGTTTATTTTTTCATTCAATGCATTTAAAATTCTCCATGCGTTTTACTAAAAAAATCACCAAACAATTTTTTTACAAAATTATTCCTATGGTATAGTGAAAGAAATCTTTGTTATTTTTTATTTTTCACCCTCTTTTAAATTGGGGAAAATTGATTCTTAACTGAAAAAATGTAAAATATTGATTGAAATTTAATGTTTGTGTATAAAACCCTTTCTATCAAATTAACTTTGAAATGAAAACACAATACAATGTTCACATTGATTACAAATATATTTTATATAATGTTACGAAAACTGAAGTGAAATTTTTGTTAAAAAAAAGTGCATAAAATATTTTGAAACTTAAAAATTAAAATTTTTATAACTTTAAGTTTATTGTATCAAAATTTCATAAATCTCTGGCAAAAATTCTCAAAAGAAAAAAATGTGAAAACCAATATCCCCTTAAGCAACAGAATGTTTTATTCATATAGAAATTAAAAGAATAAAATTCCTTACTAATATTTCGTTACACCAAAAGATTCTTCAAACAATAAACAGGGAGGAAAAGTGATTTAAAATCGATAATTACAGGAATATTTCAAAAAGAAAATTTAAATAGCCTTCTTATGCAAGATGCATGCATTTGATCGTAATTAAATTCACTTGTTCAAGCAGTATAGGCATATTCCTGATAATAAGAATATTTTAATCCCAAAAAAATTAATTTAAAATTCCTCAAAATAAGTTTAATCTTCAGTCATATTTTCCATCAAAAGCAAATGCAAAAAAAATTCCTTAGATCTAATTTATAAAATTTATTTTTTATAAAGATGTAAAAATTATTTCGCTTACAAGTTTATTTTTTTCATAAATATGAATTATTAATTTTTTGGAAGATAAATACTTTTCACGTGCATCAATAAGTAATTTAAACGAAATTTCCGAATTCGTAATTAGGTTTCTAAATATATTTATTTTGTATTCATGCTGTTCTGATTTATTTTCATCGAAAAATGCATGCATTTAATAACTCTATCGAATTACTTTTTAAATTCTTAGCAGTCTAATGTGTCCTCTTGTGCACCATTCAAGGTAATGCAACATTTTGTAATTTCATTTCATCATTTTTAAGAATTTTAACTTATAAAAATACTTAAGAGTTGTAAAGATATGACGATTTATTTTCTGGAAAATTCAACAAAAAAATCATGTATATTAATTTTTCGGAGCAATAAACAATACAACTTCTTTAGTAAATATTTATGTATCGCATTACTTTTCAGAGCGCCAAGGCTTAAAGGACAATAAATCTATCAATTTAATTTAAGAATATTTTAATTTGAGATTTGAGTGATTATTTTTATTTTATTTATTTTATTTTTATTTCTAAAATTCATTCTAAATTATATATTCCCGAATAATCAAAATTAATTGAAGTTGGACTTAACAATGGGAATGAAAATCATAAATGAATTCAGTAAATTATTGTAGTTGGAAACTAAATTAAAATTTCTATTAAGATTTCCATCAGTTTTGAATATAATTTGAATTTTCATAGTTATATTAATAAACTTTTAAATTAAGAATTAGATACATTTCTTTGTCTCCCCTCCCCCCGCCTCGAAATGAGGAATGTGATAGATGGTAAAATAGTTTGGAAAATCATTTCCGAAATTCTACTCAATTATTCAATAACAATAATTTGTATGGAAAAATATATGTTTAATATCATCGCAGTTTGTATATGTATACATGGCCGTGCCAAAGCATCAAAACGTACTTTTAGAAAAATATTTTTTAAATGACTTTTTCTAATTTATTAAAAGTCAAAAAATATGTATTGGGTTGAAATACATTTCCTGATAAGTTTATTATTTTTTTAGTTTAAATTTTAAAACGAATTTTTGTGATGTAATATATTCCTTTAATATATAAAAATTTGAAAATTTTCATTAATTTTTAAATAAAAATCAATTTAAAAGTCTTTAAAAAAACCAAAGCATATGGAATCAAATAGATTTGCCAGAACTTATTACCCAAGAAGTAACTAAATGACAAATTTCGTTTATTCTGATCAATTCATCTGCCATGTAAAATATTTTACTCTGTAATTTTTGTCGCCTATCTCATTTCATAGATAAAATGACTACGTATTGGGGTATTAAATTTATATTTAAAGCTCAAATTTGAAATTTTTTATAATGTTAATTTGAGAATCCAGTGTTTATCATTTATCTACGATTTTAACATGCAGAGAACTGATACTTAGTGAATAAAATACTAATGTTTTGGAATACTTCTTTTGGCTGTTTATTCATTCGTTTTCAATGCTGATTTTCATTTTTTAATCATTTTTTATTGTTTCAAAACTTCCATAACGCAAAAATATATAAGCATTTGATCTTTCCTTTCTACTATGACATACATTAAATCAAAACCTACACGCACAAGTGTTTCAGCATCTGAAAACTGAGAATAACTGAAATAAAGTATTTAATTTTCTTATGTTAATAGAATAACAAAATACCTTAATGTAACAAGTTTAAATAATAAATAAAATGTGATAATATAGAATAAAAATAATCTGCACCATTTTCTTATATTAATGATATAGTTTTAAAATATATTCAAGGTTTTCTTTAAATCGTAACAAAAATCAAAATGCTTTCATTTGTCGATTTCCTATTTATCCTATTTCGTAGATTCGGAAAAACCAGTTTTTATTTGATTATCTTTAATCATACAAAATTCTGAAAGCATCATAATATCCAAATAAATTTAAAAAATCTGTCGAAAAATAAGGAAGAAGAAAGAAGGAAGAAAAAAAATAGGATAGAACAGAATTTTAACATCTAAATCTTAAGAAAAAAGATTTTTGAAAGAAATCAAAAGAAAAAAGAAAATTTGATTTCAAATTCCATTAAGGAATCCATTCATAGATTCAGATTTTTTGTTTATTTTTGCTTTGCATCAGACCTTAATCTCAAAATTCTATAATATATCAACAGAATATCTAAAGAAAAAAAAATTACAGATATTTGTTTTTTAAATTTCAGCAAACGAATATGTTCATGATGGAAATCTCTCAATAGCAACAGAAGGAAATAGAAATCCAAAACAAATTATGAACAGGAAATATAAAAAATCGTTTTTATCTATGTTTTCAAAACAAGAAAATTCATATATTTTTCAGCAAACGATTGATGTATTGATTTTAATTATATTCGTTATGTATTTTAATTTTTAATAAGAACATATAAGATTCTTCCTGTTCTGTTTACCAGAATTTAATTTATTTAGTGTATTTTTAAACGTACTTCACTCATTTTTGATTTCTAATCTGGCAACCAGTTTTAATTGTGATTAATATGAAAAATATTTCCAGCTTTTAAGAATTCTGAGAAATGTGAAAATCTAATTTCTTTAGCTTTATTATTTTCTGATCTTCCTGTCTTGAATAAGATTTTTAATTAAATATTATAAATATGATAGAATCAATAAAATATTATAGTGAATGCGGTGATTTTTCTTCTAAAATTCACTACTGCTACTACTGCAACTCAGGTGAAATCAAATTCAAAAATTAATAGTTGAATTTTCAAAATATTAAAACATTGCACTATCACCGAGTATTTATAATTGTTCTGAATTTCAGATCTCACACCAGGAAGTAAAAAGTCAATTATAAATTTTTCTAATTTTCAAACACTAAACAACGAAAAATTGTTAAAATGGAAACAATTTTTGAGTACATTTTTGGTGATATGAGCAAGATTCCAAGAATAACTGCGGAAACATTAGCCGGGAGTGTTCTGAAAATTTTTTAATGTAATTCAACAAGCAAAATTCAGAAAAAAGTGTAAATTTAAAGAATTTTGCCGAAATATTTTTAAAATCAAAATTTAAACAATTAATTTTTAAAAATTCAATTCAATTACTGCTTAGGTCAACAAATAAAATTTTTAATTTGGTTATTTTTTTACCAAACAACTATTAAAAAATTATTAAGTCTTATATTATCTTAGTCTTATATTATTTAGTCTTGTATTAAAAACTATTTATCAAAAAATAATTGATTTTTGTAAGAACTGAACTCATATTCTTCACCTTCACCTGAAAAATACCGAAATCCTTGCATTTTACGATTGCGCTACTGTCTATTGGTTTCAATTTTCGTAACAAATTGATAAAACTCTATTTAAAGTATAAAAAATGAATTAAATTTAATTAATGAATTAATATTTGAAAAAAAATTGTATTAACATCAGGTGTCATTCACTACAAGTTGAAAAAAATTTATTTGAACTCAAATGGATGAGCAAAAAGTATTTTATTAACGAATGAAAATTTGAGTTATATATATAAGACAAGTGCGAACTAATAGTAGGAATTGAATAAATTCATGACTGACTTTAATTATTATAACTTAAATTCATTTCCTCATAACATTAATTATCTTCCTATGACATTAATTATTCTAATATTTTATTTTTCGGCCTATATGTATAATTGCGAATTAATTTTGCTTCCCCTGGAATTTAAAAAGCTCTGCTCTTAAGAAAAGTATAACGCTAATTATCTACATCATAAGCGACACCTATCGGCAGTTGACGGAATCGCTTATCACTGCGTACCTTGGATGGGAAACAGAAACCTTAGTAATTATCTTTTCAAAATTTTTCGCAAGCTAGAAGCCTTATAATGAGACCTTGGGATAAAAAAGAAGGAAATGGCTCTTTTGATAGCACTTATTGGGCAAAACTTGGATTGATTCTATTAGAAGTGGCGCTATTCGATACGTCGAACCTTGAGTTAAGTACTTTGAGTTGATCCGGGAGTCGCAGAGTCAAACAAATGTTTCTGCTACACAATACATTGAAAGTTTGGCCCAATTAATTTTGATCCAACGTTTAAAGGGGAGTCTTTTAAAAATAATCCACTTTCGATATTTTCGGAAGCGAAATAATATGTTCAAAATGAGTGTCCTTGTAAAGTCTCGCTTTCGTGCCTCAAGGTTCAAAAAGTAATTACAATCATTGGAAAAAATTAAAAGTTTGAGAGTCAAGATATGGATATTTCCTAGATACCTTTGTGCCCATATATATTATGTGTCTGCGAGAGATATCCCCAAAAAATTTAAAAGGCAAACAAAAAATGCTTTATCAGCAATAGACACAAGATGCAAATTGCAATTACGAGACACATATCACACTTCTGAACCATTTTGTTTAACCCGTCGATAATAATCAGGTCCCTAGCTATTGAAGCAGTTTTCGGTACCTTTTTAAACATCACCATTCTGATAGGCAACTTGTTTTGGATAAGTGTTTATTCAATGCCAGAAAAAGGAAATAGTCACTGGGGGCCAAATAGGGGCTGTTTGTGGGGGATGGCTGCAGATCTCCCACCTAATCTCTTTGCTCACTTGAAAAGAACGACTCCATTTCGTCACTTGTTGTCCATTCATTGCTTCCGATACACTTCAGCAATTTGTCTGTAAATGGGGACACATTCTTGGCCCATCGAAATCGTATCACGGCTCACACCTCTGTGCGAGACCACTTCTCTAGAATTCTTCCCAGTATTGTTGCTTTTTCAGGTCTCAGTATAAACACTATCTCCTCGAAGAATGGTCTTATACAACTAGCGCCACTTGTCTTCATTCTGTGTAGCAATATTTTCAACCATAATTTCTATTTTCCAAATACTGCTGTTTGTATTTTTTTTCCATCACTCCTCGTATGAAGGTGAATATATATTAGGTTTAATTTCAAAATTTATTTTCAAAATATATTAACATATTAAAATTTTATCTTACAGCAATAAAATGAAGAAGTAATTTAAATTATTAATATTGTAAAAAAATTTATTTATCAAATACATATCTTTCGAAATTTGCTAGCATATATTTTTTTACGAAATATGCAAAAGTATTCTGCCTACATTTAGTATATATCATCTATCAAAGCCAGTTTGGATTATTTCCTTACATATGAGTGTCTAGGACTTCCAAAATAATATACAACTTAATAAAAATGCATTTTCTAATAAAATATAACTAAGATTTATATTTGCAGAAATTTCAAAAAAAGAGTAAATTATAAAACGATTACCTACTCTTTGATATAAATGGTTATTTATGCAAATGTCCGATACTTGACACAGAATTTTGATGGTCAAAATCTCGCAGCACTATAAATAAATGATCAAGTTTTCAAAATGAGAAAAAGCGCAAAGTATTGTGTAGTCTTAATATATAACAGTATTAAATTTCTTTCAATGATAACGTGATCAATAATATTTATTGAAATTTTTCTATTTTAGATGTAAACCATTGATATCTGTTATTTATAATCATTATTGTTTATATTTAGTCTTATAAGACATATGGATTATATGTAACTAGATGGTACCGCGCAAATCGCTGAAGCCGAAAAAGAATAATATTAAGTGCAATGAATCAGTAATCTGGGAATGTTTTATCGAAATAAGATGAAGGGTACGGCAGTATATAAAATACGAACAAACAAATATTCATTTTAATATATTAAATTTGTGTATTCTTTTAGAATTATAAAATTTGGTGTGCTTTCAGAATGGTAATGAAAGAAACTATTTATGGGATCTCGTGATTCGTTTAATATTCGTTCATAATTCTCAAGTTTAACGTTAGAAAATGTGATTCAAAATTTTGTTTTAAAATGGATTAAACATAGAAAATATATTTATGCTGTAAAATCGTCAATATAGTTGAAAAGATAAACTTAAAAAGAAAAAATATCGTTTGTCTTACATCCAACTCACTGGAGGGGGAGTATTGCACTGGTAGCGTATTAAACCAGATAATTACCCAATCACTACAGTCTTTTAAGAGACAAAGAAATATCTTTAAAAAAGGACGTTAAATCAAATTAAGTTAATCCTAGTTGTCCAATAGTTCTAGCTCGCATTTTCATATTTTATTTATTTTTCATATCTAAATGTATTTTTAAATATCAAATTTTACATCTATTTGGATTATATTTCTTGTTCAATCGAAAGTCTTGGGAAAAAATAGCGCAAACGCTGTGATGATAAGGTCTTATTCCTTTTAAACAGTTTCCTTAAATTTGACTTTACTTCTTGTATTTAGTTCTTTCTTTTTAGTTCTATTTTTCTTAGTTTATTTCTTGGCACAGCCTGGCCAGTATTGGCCTTTGCGCCATAAAAAAACAACCAATCTTAGTTTATATCTTGTATACTATATGTATAACAAGTAATATAAAAAAAAATTCTATTCAATTCCGATTTAGGTAAACAAACATAATTTTATTTCAGTTACTTCTTATTAAATAAGTATCAAAAAATTATTGACTTTCTAGAGAACTGAATTCACATTCTTCACCTTCACGTGAAAAGTAATGAAATGCTTGCATTTTACCGATTGAGCTACTGCCTATTGATTTTAATTTCCATTGCAAACTGCTAAAACTCTATTTAAAAAATTAAAAATTAATTGAATTTAATTAACGAATTAATATTTGAAAAAAAAGTTTTAACATCGATTGTCATCTACTAAAAGTTTAAAAAAATGCATTTGAACTTGTGTGGATGAATAAAGCTACTAGCGATTGAAAATTTGTACAGACTATATAAATAAATAAATAGGAAGTGTGTGAACTAAGTCAAAAAAGAAAGTATTTGAACCACCAAAATAATCCGACCACGAAATTTTAATTAATTTCCGCATTTCAACCTCTCCTGACACCAATAAACATAATTTTGGGATTATGTTTTAACTCAAAAATACATTGAGTTAGAAAAAAGAAGTTTAATATGTAGTCCTAACTGGAAATTCGTTATTTTTTTCCAAACTCAGGACGAAATTTTATATTTATGTAAGTATTTCGTATGTATTTCGACTGCATGTATTTCGACTTGTTTTGAAAAATGAAGCTGAATTATTTGTTACCGAACTCACTGAATTTCTCAGTGGGCATTTCTGTAAAACTATTTTGCTTAAGAAATTATAAATCGAATTCCCAAAAGTAGAAAATAGCTTTTTAAAAATCTTCATTTTATAAAGCTAATAATACCGTAATTTTAGGAAATAATTTGAATTCAGGTTATTAGATTACAATAGAAAACCAACAAGATTCTGCGTATATAATCTTCCTGATATTTTAGTATTTGTGAGAATAGGAATTAATTTCAATCCCTTTGGAATTTATAAACTAATACCCGCTTTTAAATAAGATTTTAGAAGTCATGTCTGATAATAATAAACTTTATTTTCCTTCTACATCCTTTCATATTATTGTGAAATTTCCTTTATTTTTTTGTCATTATCTGAATTTTATCGTTTGGATTTAAAAGCTCTTATAAAATACCCTCAAAAGATTTTTTAGGAGCCCTTGAAATAATAATTTGAATTCAGCTTATTAGATTACCACAGAAAACAAAAAGATTTTGCGTATATAATCTTCATGATATTTTAGTATTTGTGAGAATAGGAATTAATTTCAATCCCTTTGGAATTTATAAACTGATACCCGCTTTTAAATATGATTTTAGAAGTCATATCTGACAATAATAAACTTTATTTTCTTTCTTTATCATTTCATAGTATTGTGAATTTTCATTTATTTTTTGGTCATTATCAGAATTTTATCTTTTGGATTTAAAAGTTCTTATAAAATACACTTAAAAGATTTCTAGGGACCCTTAAAAAATTCAAATAAACTAGAGTGGATCATAAAAATAAAATTCGATTTCCAGATAAAACTGCAGTGAATTTCGACATATTATTTTCAAGTCTGACTTTTGCTTTTTGATATCGTTCCCCTTACGGCATATAAATAAAAATACTAGACAGGTCTCTCTATTATAGAATTTTATAGAATTAAAGGATGAAAGTTTTTTATTTTTTATTTTTAGGTCATATATGGAGTATTTGAAATTTGATCATTCAAGAGATTTATTAAATTTGAAATGATAATTTAAAAGGAATATTGACTAAAAGATGTTATTTAAAATGCCGAAGTTAAATGCAAAACTGCATTTAACTTCGATGTTTCTCAGTGATATGCAGGTTCGGATTTAATAACTTAAAAGGATTTTATCATAGAAGTTAAAGAAAAAATCAAGTAAAGAGATATTTGAAGATGTCTTTATCAGACAAATAAATTTTTATTCATTGAAAATTTCAACTGATATTTCAAGGAATCATTAACTACAAAAAATTCTACGCCAAATTCAAAATAGGTCTATTTCATGTAATTTAATTTGTAAAAGTAAAATAATGAATTATAACTTATAATATTATGTAACTGCCATCTATAATTTCATTCTAAGTTTACAGATCGTTTGATTATATTGCTTCCAGAGCAATAATATTATGAGTTTGCAATGCCACCTCTTCTACCATGAGTTTGCAATGTTACTTCTCTTATACCATGAGTTTGTAATGCTCTTATGCCATGAGTTTTCAATGCCACTTCTCTTATGCCATGAGTTTGTAATGCCACTTCTCATATGCCATGAGTTTATAATGCCACTTCTCATATGCCATGAGTTTATAATGCCACTTCTCTTATGCCATGAGTTTATAATGCCACTTCTCTTATGCCATGAGTTTGTAATTCCACTTCTCTTATACCATGAGTTTGTAATTCCACTTCTCTTATACCATGAGTTTGTAATTCCACTTCTCTTATACCATGAGTTTGTAATGCCCCTTCTCTTATACCATGAGTTTGTAATGCCACTTCTCTTATACCATGAGTTTCCTATGCCACTTCTCTTATACCATGAGTTTGCAATGCTACTTCTCTTATACCATGAGTTTCCTATGCCTCTTCTCTTATACCATGAGTTTGCTATGCCACTCCTCTTATACCATGAGTTTGCTATGCCACTCCTCTTATACCGTGAGTTTGCTATGCCACTCCTCTTATACCATGAGTTTGCTATGCCACTCCTCTTATACCATGAGTTTGCTATGCCACTCCTCTTATACCATGAGTTTGCTATGCCACTCCTCTTATACCATGAGTTTGCTATGCCACTCCTCTTATACCATGAGTTTGCAATACCACTCGTCTTATACCATGAGTTTGCAATACCACTCCTCTTATACCATGAGTTTGCAATACCACTCCTCTTATACCTTGAGTTTGCAACACCCCTCGTCTTAAGGCTGGAAAGAGAAATTTGTAGTGGTATCTTAATAAGTCAGAAACAGCCACTAATTATTGGTGATCATTTTTGTCTAGAAGATATGTTTAGTGGCTGCAAAACGTAAGGTCCCGAGTTCTATCCTTGGCAGAATTGAACCTCCCTATTGGCAAGACACCACAATAAAACACCGACACATTGTTGACCTCAGACAATGAATACGCTCTTCGCTCGCTATAACACTTGACCCTATAAAATCATTCGTCTCTCTGCAGACTCATTGGAGGGGGAGTAATGTGATGGTATCTTAATAAGTCAGTAACAGCCACTAAACATTGGTGATTAGTTTTGTCTAGAGGATATGTTAAGTGGCTGCAAATCGTAAGGTCACTAGTTTGATAATTGGCGGAATACAAACTCCACATTGTCTCAACTCCACAAAAACCATCCAGCACAAACTTACAGAAGATTATTGAGGGAGTGCCAAGGAATTGAATTTCACAAGAAATTTGATGGATTTGGCGACGAAACTGGAGATTTTTTTCAAAGCCTTCAGTTTCGTTAAAAATGCAACCATGAGGGATTCATCTTTATTAGAAACCGAGATCTTCCGATTCTTTTGAAGAATTTATTGTAACATCAAACCCAGTCAGAAAACTATATAAATTTGAGGCGCTGAGCAAGTTAATCAATCCTTTATTGGAGTGAACTGAAGCTATTAAATACAAGAATATTTCGACAGCTTGAATTAATATTCTCGTGTCTGCTTGAATTACTAATTTCTGAATTGCTGCTCTTTGTAAATATTTTTGTATATGCTTTTGTTATTTGTGCTTCGTAATTTTCGAATATTCGTTTAATTAAATAAATTTTTCCATAATCCAAAGTGTCACCTTCATTTCATTCACCATACACCTGTTTTTCGAACAATATTTACATACTCTTTGCAAATATTTTCATTTAAATAGATTAGTTTCATGCTTGTATAAACGAGATTTCTTAATGGATATTTCCATTATCTTTATGATCTATCGGAGTTTTGAAATTTTGCACGCTTTTGTATTTTATGCACAATTTCTTATTTCAATATATTCAGAAGTTAATTATTATTTAAGGATTCTTTAGAAACTATTTTTGGTTTCTACATGTATTGTCAAGAATAAACACAAAAAATGCAAAAAAAAATACTTGAAATTATAATATAATTTGAGAAAGGGGAAAATTTAAAGTAGATTTTAATGAAATTTAACCACAACGATTTACACTTTACTCAAAATTGTAAAACAGCAATCTTATTTTTCTTTCTGGCCAAGTTATGGAATATAATGATGAATGAAATGTACCAAAAACTAAGAAAAATTTTTAGATGCAAAGAAATTATGGGTAAAATTATGCGCATATATACAACTTTAACAAAAATTTACAACTTAATTTTTCTAGAAACACCTATAATTGAAAACAGTATTTCACCAGCAATGAAACCTGTGGTTCATTTCATTGCCCATATTATTTAAAACACACGCTGAAATTTTTACGTAAATACCAGCATTAGTTTGGGGGATATCATGTTAACGGTGAAGAGTTTTTGTAAAAATTAACATTTCGGGAAAATTGAAGCTAAAGACAAAGTTTAATTGAAAATTATATGACCTTGGTTGATAGGTCAGCCCTATTCTGTTTTTAATTTAACTGAATTAATTGACCCTGTAGCTTCCTGTTTTTTCAACTTCAATACACGTGCACTTTCTCAACCGGTTTCAGCTGATGGTTTCTAAAATAATTCAGTTATTTCTTCCAGCGCGGTTTCTAATACCGCATCTCCCTGTTAGTGTCCAGTGATAATCAAGGCTTAACAGATGACTCTAAGAATTAGGCCTCTAAATATCATCTAATTTTAATACTATTATGAAGCAGTGCTCCAGACACTTTTACATGAAGCAGAAAGTGATTTTACTGATAAGGATAATTGTACAAAAGGGGATTTCAGTGTAAGTTCGCATTCAGTTGATCCTGATGCTCAAAAATAATCTTGTGACAATGCATTTAAAAAAATTATAAAATATATTAATATACCAAGAGACATATATACAGAATTTATAGGTTGATTTTTGTACTAGTTCTTATCCTGTATGCTATAGGAAACAGTACCATGAAAATCACACAAGCCGATAAAAAAAGGGAAAATTTTACCCATTGTCAATGTTTTTTTTAATTTTTCATGTAACTGTTGAATTTTACATTTTATTGTTTTCTGAAAACCTTTATATACTGGAAATATAAGTATGATTTAAAAAATATAAAGTAATAAGTTTTTTTTTTCAAGAATATTACATATTGTAACATGCAACTTGAGAAGAAAATGCATGTTCCAACGCATTTACTTTTTTCAGTGATAAATTTTTTTTTAAAAAATTCTAAACCAGATTTATATATCGAGAAAAATATCTGCAAAACAAATTAGCAGATTTTCATAACATATTCATTAGAAAATTTAATTTTAGTGTAAATGAAATGCGATCTCGTAGATCGCACCTCTCCAGCTAAGTCCTAAATTTCTCCCCAGTTAAAGGGTAATATTCTATAAGATATTTTTATATTCTTATAAGTACTTCTGTCTATAATAGAGATTTTATAAAATTAACGCATTAAAAGAGCCACAATAATCCCCCTGTTGTTTGACTTATAATTAATTATTTATCTATTACAAATTCTATTTTAAGAATATATCACCTCTCTCTTTCATAATTTCCAAATTCTAATTTTTTTTTTCTAATTCAAAATCAATTAAAATTTTGTTCATGAATTTATGTTTCGAATTTCAGCGAAACTATTTCAAATGAATAGATGTTGATGATGGAGTTGTTTCAACCCAAATGAACTCTATGATATCATTAACTTTAATTCATTTTAGTTTTGTGACGATTTTTATCGTTTGGTATCTAAAAAGGAAAACGACAAATATCATAATTTTATTTTGAAGTTTCAATTATATGCTATTTTAAAAACAATGTAACTTTATTGCCAATTTATTCTGTTAGTCAACAAGAGGATTAGAGATTAAAAAATAAAATGATGAATGAAAACATAATTCAATCCATGAAAGCAAAGTAAAAATAATAATATTGATTTAGTACGTTTATTGTTTTTCACCGTTACATTATAAAAGGGTAAACGACAAATTTTGACTATTCTTGAGAAAATGCGAGCTAAAATAAGGTTTTAAAAAAGAATTTAGGAACTGTGAGACAAATTAATAATTCTATTGGGATTTGTATTCATATAAAATTAATTTTCATGGCTCTTGATTACTTTATACGATTCCCCACCAAATAGACAAAAAAGAAAACTTTGAAAAGCCATGCTTCCTATGGCGGATTAGAGAAAAGAACTTATCTTAGAACTTATGAAGAATACGGCTGACTCAAATACAAAGATTAAAAGCTACTTTTATCATTTTTGTTTCAAATTGAAAATAAAAACCTGATAAAAAACGGCAGCACATTTGAATAAATTAACCAAAATTAGCATATAGAATGTCCGAACTATAACTTCAATTCGTAATATGCATTTTCTAGTGGACCATTTTAATTTTTTTCCTCAACGTTTAGTAAATTATGCCAGACATGAAAAAGATTTTTTTTAGAATGGCATTGCTTTATTCTTTTTTTGATTCATTATTGATTGCATTCTTTCTAGAATCATTGAGACTAATACTACGAGGAAATGCACGCTGAGAATCATAAAAAAAGCAAAATGTAATTTAATATTAATTTTTAGTATTTTTAATTAATTCTTAGTATTTAGGCTTTTAAGCGCATTGAATCACCATTACTACTATCTGGGCGCCATATTTAATAGCTGAAACTGAAACAGATTTGTCTAAGCATTGCAGACAGGAATGGTCTGTCTTTGCCAATCATCTGGTTTGTTGTGATCATCAGTTATGTTGAATTTAATCTCTCAAATTTTTGAATTTTCGTGAATTGTTGAATTTTTTTGACAAAACAAAACATGAGTTTCTTATGCAGACGTCTTCGTTTTTGGATAGTGCGTCTTTCCCGTGATTTAGGTGACTCAAATTTGGGCATAGTTTTTGCGTGAGATGTTTAAAGAAATTCCCTGTAAAATGAGGTTGTGCAAGCGAGTGTCATCTTCTTATGAGCTAGAAGTTAGACTTCTGCCCTTTGGGTGTGCAGCGGCCATTACCCTCAGAAGCTGCTGCACCCCCTTTCCATTGTCATGTCATCATCAGGAAGCTGTTGTCTTTTTGCGATAATTATATTATTTCCTTATAACAATGTTATTTGTCGTACAAACTGAACAAATTATTAGCAGAATTTTCTTCACCTTTAAAATATCATGAATATTTAAAAATTAAAAATTTCTAAATGAATATAAATAAACATAGAAGCAAAGAGAATATAAATTATTCTTTAATTGGAACTATTCATTATTATTTAGTGTTTGATAAAACAATGAAAATAATATTGCACTTCATCGTGACAGCGAAATTATCAAAATTTACACAAAAAAAATCTTTGAGAAATTTTCAAAATTCTCATTTTTTAGCAATTAAGTTCATTAAGAAAACAGATTTTAAAATTTAACAACTTTAACATTTCAAAAATTTTAATTAGCACAAAAAACTTAATTTTGTGTTATATTTTCAGATATTATGATGAGAATAATCAAAATATTGCTTACTTCTTAATTAAAATTCGAAAAGCACATTCTCACCCTTGAAAGTATATCCGTGTAGAATTTGGTAGTTCTAGATGTTTGTAATGTTTGATAGTTGTTGTACATAGATCAATGTAATGTTTGGTAGTTCTAGATGTT
>JAPMOQ010052485.1:151070-165562 GCA_026543055.1 Argiope trifasciata
AAAGCTAACTGTGTGTGTGTGTGTGTGTGTGTGTGTGTGTGTGTGTGTGTGTGTGTGTGTGTGTGTGTGTGTGTGTGTGTGTGTTTCCAGTCGTTAGCCAAATACTTTTTATTCATCCACTCAAGTTCAAATACAATTGAATTGTAGTGGATGACACTTGACGTTAAAACTTTTTTTTTTCAAATTTTCATTCATTCATTAAATTTATTCATTTATTTTTACTACTTTAAATAGAGTTTTAACAATTTGTAATGAAAACTGAAATCAATAGGCAGTAGCATAGACAGGAAAATGCAATAATTTAATTATTTTTCAAGTGAAAATTAAGAATATGAGTTGAATTCTTGCGAAAATCAACAATTTTTTTGATAAATTAATTAATTATAATTTTATATGGGAGAATTTTTTCCCTTTTATAAGATATTTAGCAGGATTTAAATTTAGATATAAATACGGACAATGTCGAAGCGTATAGATCACTGAGAAAAATTCTCTTTTGCCACTTAATATTTTGATTCAGTCATATGTATAAACATATTTATATTAATTGTAATTATTTAATAAAAAGTAACAGAAATAAAAAATTTCTTTGTTGATCTAAGTAGAATTTTTTTAAAAAAAAATTAAATTACTTGCTCTTAAACACTCGACCAATATGCATAAAATATTCTACTAGAATCTGTGAAGAACATATTAAAGCCATCTAGATGGCTACATCTAGTTTTCTAAGAAAATATTTTTTCCTCATAAGCATTTCGACAACCTAGGATAAGCTCCCAGAATTGTTTATTATTAAGTTAGTTCTTTCCGAAAATAAATGTAAGATTCCCTAAATTAACTGAGGAATAAGAAATTTTCGAATAAATTTACCAAAATCTCTTATCATTCGATACAATTTTCGAAGGAACCTATACATTTTCCTCCAATGTAATTCGATGGTTTTGATATAAAAGGCAAGAATATTCCATTATAGACAAGGAAACGAGTTGCAAATAGTAAGAAAATACCTCCCAAATACGTTTATCGATCAATATACTATCAAACAACCGTTCAATAATCATGATTGTTGTTGTGGTGGTGGTGGTAACAGTCCAGAGTGCATCTGCTAGTGGAACAAATTAGATCAATCCTGTGATACAAGCGAAAGCAATAAATCATTTTGTATCTATTCGGTTTCTTTCAAAGTAATCACCGTTTTATTGTTGGGTCGTTCAGGATTTCGAGATGTTTTCTATTCGGTAAGAACCGATGATTTCATGTTTTTCAGAATTTTGATTTTCCTGGATTTGGAAATACTGGGTCATATTGAGAAGGAAATGCATTTCTATTTTTTTTATGTTGAAAAAATGATGATAGAGGTTTGGTTGAAATTCGGTGGCGAATTCTTTTTATTGCATATGAAATTGAATACATCATAATGATGCATGGCACAAAATAAGAAAATTCTTTTTATCAGTTTTATGAGTTAGTTTGCTTTTGAAAAATAATTTTGAGATTATGGAGGTTTAAAGTAACATTTTATCATATGTAGAATTTCTATATTTGTCAAATGTTAACATGGTTGCTCAATACAACAATATGAAAGTATCAATACATACAATTCCTGCTATTAGTTCACACTCACCTTATATATATTTATTTATATGTCTTGCTCAAATATTCAATCTTTGATTTAAAAAAAACATTCTATTCATCCATTCGAATTCAAATACATTTTTCCACATGTAATGGATGCCACTCGACGTTATTAGTTTTCCCTCAAATATTAATTCATTAAATAAAATTAATTAATTTTAATACTGTAAATATAATTTTAGCTACTCGTAATGACTTTTGAAATCAAGCAATAGCATTCGGTGAAATGCAAGAATTTCGGTATTTTTCACGTGAAGGTGAAGAATGAGAATTTTATTTTTGCGAAAATCAATAATTTTTTTGACATTTAATAATTTATTTGTAAATTATTTAATAAAAAGTAACTAAAATAATTTTTAATTTTTTGACCTTAGGAGAAATTGGATTTTAAAAACATTATTACTTGTTTATTTGATCTTGCATATTAACTTAATATATAGTAGGATAACAAACGCAACAAAACAACTCTCATATATAAGTTTTCAATTAAATAATTTCTACAAATTTTTTATACTTTCCTCTCGTGGATATATCTCTTAAATTCATCAAAGCCAATTAGAATGATTTCATATGCTTACATAATATATTTATAATAAAAGTATAAATTATGTAACATATATAAAAAAATAAAAGTTTCTTTAACATTTTGGAGGTTTATTATAACATTTATTGTGTAGAAAGTTTTCATATTTATCACAATTTAGCATGGATGTTGAATTCAAGTATTATAAGCATATGAATACACAACATAATAGTACTACTTATCATTTTTCATAATTTAATCTTAAATATTAGGATAATATATCGTATGGCAACAAACTCAACAAAATCTATATTTATAATGAATCTCAATGTGTGTGTGTGTACCGGTGTTCTACATGCCAGGATCGTTTGACCTATAACTACCAAATTTGGTACATGTTTACCTTGGACGTAGGGAATGTGCAACTGTGATCCCTTTCCTTGAATTTTTTATTAGAATTTTAATTATTTTTTCTTGATATGTAATGCATTGAAAATTAAAAATTATTTATTAATTCTTTTTCGGATTCATTCCTATGTACTTTTGAATTAAAATAAAACAGAATAAAGGAAATTAAAAATTTCTAATCTGCTTTGCGTTATCACAACCAGAGTTGAAAACTCATGCATTTGCGATACCATAACTGGCGTTGAAAATGCACACATGTGCATTGTGTTCTCATTGATAAGTTATTATATCAATTTCAGTTTAATCATTTCCATTTTAATTGAAAGCATAATTTCTTCGGAAGCTTACAGAAAATTGGAGAGATATATATCCCATTATGTCTGAAGGACTTTATAATATTATGGGCAATTTATATGACTATTAAAATTTGAAACTTTAAATTATTTTGATGAAGAAGCTATTTTAAAAGGAGTTACATAAAATATTCAATTATTGACATTTTAACGAAACATTAAGATTGGTGAACCGGCTGTTTGCCAAAGGCGACTAGGAAAGTTTGCCAAAGGTGCCAGGAAATAAACACAACAAAACAACTTTCATAGATTCATTTTCAAAGAGAATTTCTACAATTTTCTAAGATTTTTCTTTCGTGAAAATGTCTCTCATATCAATCTAAATCACTTGGAATGTGTTCCATATGGTTACAAAGCTATCCGTTTAAACTAATGCCTTTAATTAAAGATTATATAATATATATTTGAGCACATCCATTCCGTTTAAATGATAGTATGCAAAATTTGATACAAATTTATTAGTTACTTGCCAATATAGTATTCAATATTTAATTTTTTATTGAGATTTCGGGTTATAATGTTCACATTAAAACACGCAAACAAAAGATGAGACAGCTGTGTATTCAATTTAAATAAGTTTTTAGTGATAAGCATATGGCAAATTTCATCATCTTAAAATATTTCATACTGATGACATCATGGAAACGAGTGAACAGAAAGATAGACACATCTTTTCCCCACTGACTTCTTTTAAAATTATAGGAATATAAATTTTCTGAATGTTTAACAAGGCAAATTACTTCTCCTAAAATGAATTGTTTTTGATGCATTATTATTTGAAAAACAATTATATATTATTACTAGGAATCAAAAAAGTCCAGAAAGCTGTATTTAAAATACACATATGGTAGATTTCGTATTCAAACATTTATCAAACAGTTTTACGACTTCTATAAGTATTCGGCAACAAATAAGAACTTATTCCTTCTTCTAAAAATATATTTATAATGAAATTAGAATTTTATTTTTAAGAATTTTCCAAAAGAACGAACTTAATGAAGCACAGAAATATATCCTAAAATTTGTTGCTCGTGATAATGTTTGGAACAAAAATATTTTAAATTTTTCGGGAATTCTTTGAAGAATTTTTGCTCATCAACTCTAAGTGACTGAAGAGAACATACTATTTAAAGAAGATAGAGAATCTAATGTATGAAACACGTTCTGGTAAACAATCCACTTTATCACATCATCAATATATAGATCAGATCAGAGAGTTCTACCTTATTGTATTATTTATCGTCATCTGACAATCAGAGACATTATAGAAGATTTTCCTATTTCGAAAACAGTGAAATCGATAAAAGCTAAGAAGGAATAATTCATGGGCTTTTCAAAATGGTATTGGATCTTTATACAGAGTCATTACTATTTGTGAATATTTGATTTAAAAAAATCATTAAATACGATTTAACAAGCTCCATACACTCCTATTACGGCAAGGGAGACTTGTTTTTTTCTTGTGCTCCTTGAAGATATTTCACAAAAACAACTGTAAGGTATATTTTGAACATTTAAAAAGTCATTGGCTATCGGAACTGTTTACTCTGAAAGAGATCAAATAAATTGATACTTTTCGTTTTATGCCACCATTCTGAAGACATTTTGGTAATGCCAAAAATGGTGTTTTAGGACAAAGGAGGGTCTAAAACGTAAAGACTTTTCACAAGCTTTAAGTTTTCATTAAGTAAATTATGTTTGTATACTTAAAATTCAATAAAGTAAGAAATAATAAGACTGCTTCAGGGCAAGAAATTTTGAATTATCAGAAAACAGCACTGAGACTTTAGTCGTTTCTTTTAATTATTTTTTTACACATCGTGGAATGTGGTCAAAGCTGGCTTGTGTCAAAATAATTGGTTTTATGGCCACCATTTTGGATACTTTTTGATTATTGTTCAATAATTCCAAATATATTTTTAGAAGCAATAAAAAGAGTTCTAAAACGGAAAATTTCATCAGAAATTGTGTTCTTTTCATCAAATACAATATCTTCATACAATTAACATACGATAAATAAACAACGTGAAATTTTTGTCAAACAGTTTCAATAAATGGCATCGAAATATTAGTCATTTCTTTTACTTGCTTTTAAATATTCGTTTCGAGAATATGGTTAAAGTTTCTGTCAAAATAATAGAGCAATTCTTATACATTAATTTTCAATTAAATAACTTAAGCAACGACGCGTCAGTATCTTTTGACCATAAAAATACATTTCAGCATTTTTAAACATATCCCTAGTTGATACAATAAAGGCATTTATGTTATTTATTTATTTTTATTAACTGCCAACTAAAATCCTTCCTCATTATAGTTAAAATTTCCACAACGTGACGATTTCGTATGTTTTTTAGAATTGATAATTACTGTGGTTTTGGAATTATTATTTTTTTAAATTTTAGTTTTATAAAAAAAATTGCAGTAAAAACAAATATTTATATTTCGTTTAATAAGGCCTCAATGCTTATTGCGTCATTAAAAAAGAGATTTGTCCAATCATACCGTACTGCTGCCCTCCACAAAATGCACAATGTTTAGTTTTTGTTGAAAGTATTAAATAAATTGTAGGAAATAAATCGATCAGAAATCAGCTATGAAGAATTGTTCTGGAAGCTATTAATTTTGAAATCCACGTAGCATGATCCATTACATATACACCGAAGAGCCATTACAGTATGACCACCCTCCATCTATGAGAATGGGCTTGCCCAGGAGCAGAACCACTGCGCGTGCGTGGTTGATATTGGAGTATATAAAACGGGTATGCAGTGTCTTTCTAAACATAGTGCGATTAGCGACATAATGGGAAAAGCAGCGGATTTATCAGACTTTGATAAAAGTCAAATCGTTATGGCTCGGTGACTTGGAACATCAATATCAGAAACGGCGCGTTTAGTGGGCTGTTCACGTGCAGTTGTTGTGAGCACATATCAAAGGTGGTGCAGGGATGGTGAAACGGCAAGTCGCCGGCCAAAAGTGTGTCGTCCACGGCGCATTGATTCCAGAGGAGAGCAGAGATTGCTACGCATTGTTCGCCGTGACCGAAGGGCTACAACAGCCGAAATCCCCACCAGCTACAACAGTGGTGACCCAGGCAATGTTTCTCAACACACTGTGCAGCGTACATTGTTGCGTATGGGCCTACGCTGCCGGAGGCCGAAGCATGTTCCTGCACTAACGGAACGTAATCGCCAGATACGTCTGCTATGGGCCAAGAAACATCGGAATTGGACACCAGAGGAATGGAAGAAGGTTGCATGGTCCGATGAATCACGTTTTCTGGTCCATCACTTCGACGGGCATGTGAGAATACGCCGATTTCCAAATGAACCCCTTGCTCCCGAATGCGCAGTTGGACGGAGACAAGCCGGTGTGGGGGTATTATGGTGTGGGCAATGTTTTCATGGAGCACATTAGGACCCATAATCCCCATAGAACAATTCTTGACATCTGTAAGTTACGTGAACATGGTTGCAGACCAGGTTCACCCATTCATGGCAACAGTGTATCCTGCGGGGGATGGCGTGTACCTACAGGATAATGCACCATGTCATAAGGGTGGAATCGTCACGGATTGGTTCGAGGAACATTCCAGTGACTTTCAAGTCATGTCTTGGCGCCCAAACTCACCTGACATTAATCCAATAGAGAATTTGTGGTCCTACTTGGAAAACCAAATTCGTGCTGCAAAGCTACCCCCTCGCAATATGAGGGAATTGCAGGACCAGTTGGTGTGCGCTTGGTACCAGATACCTCAGACTACCTATCAGCACCTTGTGGAATCAATGCCACGGCGGGTGCCAGCAGTTTTGAGGGCTAAAGTGGGTCCTACATGTTATTAGCAGGGTGGTCATAACGTAATGGCTCTTCGGTGTATATGTTAATAATAATTCATTTTGATGAATTCTAATATTTACATATATTTATAAATATTTTTTAACCGGGTGAGCAGTTTTAAAACAGTTACAGATGATCGTAAAAGACTAAACATTAGTTATGTTTTGACCGAATACAGAAATCTGAAAAGGGGCCCGAAAAACCAAACGATTGTTTCGTGATGACGCCAGATTAACCTTTTGCGGCCGTATTAAATTTGGACTTGAGGGTTTAGTTTTAGCTTAGTTTAGTTTAGTTTAATTATATTATTGTCCCGTTTCGAAGCAAAACTAGGGCTATTTTGGTACGATCCTCGCAATTGCATCATTATTGGATATTTACCGCTCGACAATGAGTGAGATTTTTGCTGAAAAGATTGGCCAGTGGAAAGCTGAAGTAGTCGAATGGGAATTGAGAAGGAATGAACAGAGTTAAAGAGCGGATCTTACTTGAAGAGGAAGATACTTTTTGGATTGTGGACTGGGGTACAATTTACGCTTCACCCTGGCTACTAATACCCTGTTAGAGTCGTGTGGTGTTTTCTCCAAATTGATGTACTCTTACCATGGAATCATTTCACTATAAACTGTCAACCTTCGACTGTTGTGTAAATAACAAATATTTAACATAGATTAGAACAAGTTGTCCTTTTGTGAATATATGGCTGTAAATAAAAGAGTTCTCAGAAATTCTACTCCTTTATTTGATCAGTCAGGATCAAGTCATTAAAGTTCACTGCTTACATTACTGAGCAGGGAGATTGCAATAATATAAAGTAGAATCAGGGTTCAGTGAAAAGAGAGTCTCAGTAGGACTCAGCCTCAACAACCTGAAGAATATTTAAATATTCAATAGAAAGCACTTCTTGCAGAACTTGAGGGTTACAAAAATGACAAATAGGATTGCGGCTTATTGAAAGCCAGACTCTAGAAGACACAGCATCAGCAATTTCAGCAATCTAAATAGACAAAGAAAGCTTCAGGGGCTTTGTTCTGTTTTTGTTTCTAACGGCACTTGCCATTGACAAGCTCGCTAACTAAAGAGCCATTGCGATTTAATCTGAATTTTTTTCCGTCTCTTGTTTTCAGAAGCGCCATCTAGGGCACTATGCACCCGTCACAACCATTTTTACGGGGTGTTTATTCACTCATCCAAAAATCGTAATTTAGACCTGGATCAGAGAACCATCACCTTTGAATCAGTATCGCCAGTGGTATTACTCTCCACATGAAGGAATTTGTGACCACGAGAGATTTATACGTGCTCCAGCCATCACACACACAAGGGTCTTCGGCCGCCGGGGTTCGAACTCGCAATCCAAGGGATGCAAATCCAACTCCCTACCAATTAGACTATCCAGACTTTTCATGTTCTAGTCGTTTATCTGTGTTCTTTGATTGCTCTAATTTTATATTTCATTACATTTATATTCTATACTTGAACTTGCATATCCTTTTATAACAACTCACCGAAAAAAATTCCTTTGTAGCTACTGTCCTTTACGTTTTGAACTTCGTGTTCAGGAGTTGATCCAAAATGTCTGATGTATATGTCATTTTTCACATGTCAATGTCATATATCAATTTTTACATAATTTTAATGTTTTGCTTTCTAAGTTTCTTCAGTTCGTTTGGTTTTTTTTAGAAACGTATTATACAAAGAAAAATTCCCTCTTTAAAGTAAGAAAAGAGAAACCAAAATTTTAATTAAAATAAACTGATTTTTATAACAAACAGTTTTTGTTTTTTTCATCAAGATTTTTCGGATTTTTGGAATCTTACTATACAACCAAAACAAGTTAACTTATTTTTTATAAAAAACTTCTGCTTTTTCAAAATTTAATTTCTTATTTATCTTTACATTAAGGTATCCGACTACCTTAAAAACGCTGGTTAACCACCAATTGGCAAATAGTTTTTTTAATTTTTATACTTTGTAGTTCAGATTTTCTTTTTTCCAAAACAATTTACTTTTTATAGAGAAAAACAGGCCTGACCTCTCATCCAGGTCAATTTTAAGCAAAACATATTTTTCATCGAAAATATATCTTTAACTTCTAATTTCTCAAAACTTTAAATTTTATAAAAATTCTAAATTGTTAACATAATATCTTAAAAATTAATAGAGGTATTTACTTACAAATTTCAGCCTGCGTTTTAAATAATATGGGAAATGAAATGAACCCAAGGTTTTATTGTTGGTGATATACTTTTTCATTTATAGGTGTTCTTAGAAAAATTAAGTTGTAAACTTATGGAAAAAATGCATATATGCGTATATTTTTACCCATAACTTCTTTGCATCTGACGATTTTTTTTTTTTTTTTGGATTTTGTTTTATTTCATTCATTATTGTATTCCATAACTTGTGTACAAAGAAAAATAGGATTTCTGCGTTACCATTTTGTATAGAGTGTTAATCGTTTTGGTTCAAATTATTTAAAAATTATTACAAATTTTTCTGTTTCTCAAAATATATTATATTTTTAAATAGCATTTGGTATTATTATTGGCAATACATTTAAAAACCATAGTTTTAAATAGTTTTTTGAAATTCAATTTTTCAAAAATTTTCCTTCGAACGTAGTCGAATACTTTAATTTGCAAGAAGCCTTCATTCTTTAATTACTTCTAACAGATCCTTACTTGTTTCTAAAATGGAATTTTAGTTAAATATCAATATTTTTTATTAAATATTATCAATGCATGTAAAAATATAATATTGTTTCTAATTTTTTTATTACATTTTAGGTGGAAGATTGTATGAAGAAATCAGGCAAAGTGAGTATAGAACAAATTCTAATGTTTTTAACAATATCTTACAAGAAATGATAATAAATAATGCTAATTAATTTAAATCATACATTCAATAACATAACACTGTGTATTTCTTCGTTTATTTTTAAATTGACCTTAGATACACTATAGTTTGGCATTAAGCCTAAAGTTTTCATTAATTGGAATTTAAGACAAGTATGATTTGAAATGTACATGAATCAAGACATTTACTTAAATAAGTTAAACTTTTAACAATGTATTATTTTTAATCCTAATGCCACAGCCAATGCTTAGTTTCTCAAAGGTAAAATTCAATCTAACTAAAATATTTTATTATAAATTGATTTAAATTCATAATATCCCTCTACTGTAACCATGCACATAAATAACAATACATACAATGTCTCAGTCCTTGCATAACGTAATTTATCATGTTAAATTGCGTCTGACTTGCATATACATACAAGCAGGTATACATTTGAGAATTATAATCTTCAATGTCAAAATATTTGGACCTAAGCTATATAGTTACATATAAATATCGATATAAAATCGATTTACGTTTAGGGATTGGTAAATTATATATCTTTAAACAGAAATTGCTATTGTCAATTACGGTCGCACTTAATCTAATCTAAAGTAACTTCTAAGATTTTCATGCTAAATAAATAGTTATGACCAAATATAAATGCAATTTATCAAAAGAAAATCATTTAAGGTTATATATTGTAATGAAGTTTTATGTCCATCAAAAACAGAATTGTCATAAAATGGGAAATTACCTTAGTAGATTACATCAAAGAATAATTAAAATTAAGTTTTACTGGAAACGTATAGACTCAAAATGTCCATTTATTGTCAAACAAAAATTTCCTTATAAAAGATTTCGCCAACTGATATATTAAATTTAGCACTATATTTCAGAAATAACACAACATTTGTCCAAAAAGAATCATGCTGCATATAAAAATTCTTTTGCATTCCTCACTGTTCAGTTTACAACTGACAATCAACTGTAGGCAGAATTTTTTCTAAAACAGATAAACATGATTTCGTACATAACTGTCATTATATAATTCATATTCTAATTATAAGATCATTATGACAAAACATTGTAAACATATTTCTTCCTCTATTTATGTTAGAAAAGGCTTTTGGTATTTATATATTTACCAAAACAAAAAAGGAATAGAATGGGAATTCTTGATAGGTTAATAATATTCCTATACTTGTGAATTCCTCGAATATTCCGAGACCATTCCTATACTACTTTTAATTACCAGCGAATTATAATTAAATGTATAAAAGCAATAATCCAGATAACAAGACTAGAGAATGGAATATAATAACTCAAATATCGCAATTTATTGCTTGTAATATTAAATTTAATTTTTACTGGAATTTCATTTTGTAAATATTATAATACAAACTCATTTTCCGAACGAATCTAAAAATAACTCAGGTTACTTAAATATGTGTTTTCTCCTCTTTTTAATAATTGGTAATTCTAAGCTCGATAATCCGTTTCTATTATTAAAAAACAACTTTAAAATCACTTTCAGATTAAACAGAAAAATAAAAAATATTCATTATGAATTTTGAGTGCAAGCTTAAAAAAAAAATCGTCTGCTTTATTATAATCTCTGATATTTATTTTTCATTGTAAAATTGCTTCTCTTAATCTGTTATTTGAAGCCTGAAGCAATCTCTGAATCTTTGGTGAATAGAATTGGACATTTCGCTTATTTCTTAAAAATAAATTGTTTCTTTTTTTAAAAAAGTTTTAAAAGATCGTAAATAAATTCTCAAATCAACGAACTGAACCTGTCATATTTCTAAGTAAGCCCATTTTAACTGTCATATCCCATATTTTAAGCACATTTGCTTCTTTGGAAATTTTGAAAATGGTTTCTTTTTATTGATATGTTTTCAAGCGATTATATATTTCATTAACAACTGAATTCATTCCCTTTTTTCTCCAAAGTCATTCCAAGGTTATAATAAATACACCAAATCAGCATTACAATAACATAGGATGATAAGATGATCAATTCTGATTTTAAATTCTATAATAATTCTAAATCGAAATTCATTGTATAAATTAATAAATGATTTAATTGAAAAATTATATAAATTAGCAAAATGTTTAGTTTTAATTAATATTTTGTATATAAAATGTATTTAAATTTTTCTTTTATATCCATGAAATTTATGTAATGATTTTTTTTTTCCTTTCAGAAAGTGAATCGTAAAGCTAGAGCCAAAATGATGGTCTGCATGATGAAAATACTTACCTAGGCCAAACGAGTCCATTATGTTTTTGCGTGTATTTTTTTTATCCTTTTAATCATCTATGTGTATTATAAGTTCATATAAAATGCATCATTTATTTCATAATAAAAAACATTTTTCTTACATGAATCCATATTTTATTCATTTTATTGACAAAAGCTAAATGTAAAATCAAGAACTTAGACTGATTAGTCTCGGATTAGAAGGTTCATTTCAACAAATTTTCAATTGAAATTTTTATCTTGATAGTTTCTTAAGCTAAATATTTATAAGCTTTAAATTTTGATAATCATATAACTCAAACTGTTTTGAAAGTTTTAAATCGTTCTGTTTATTGTACATACAATGCCTTTATTTTTTTTTTTCATTTCCATTTCAATTATAACCTTAATTTGAAACATAAGTGATTAAACAACAATAATAAATATTAAATATTCCGAATATAAACTAATACTAAATATTCCAAAAATCAAGCATGTTTTTTTAAATACTAGTACAGAGCATAGAAGCATACATCATTAAAGTTGGAGGAGAGCAAAAATATATAGATATTTTTTGTAATACTTCAAAGGATTATACAATAACAATTTTTCTGATACTACAAAACATTCATTTTATTACATTAAAAAATAAATTATGTGATTTAGTTATATTAAAATTTTATAAAAGTGCTCCAAAATACTTATATTTTTAAATACTTGCATAAAAAGATAGAAACAACACCCTGAACAACAAAATTATATCAATTAAGTGAAAAAGTGATTTAAAATTTGTAAATAATTATTTTGTCTTAAAAGTATAAAACAAAAATCTTCTACTTCAGAAGTTTATTAAATCTATAATTGGAAATTAGGAAAAGAATTTTTTTAAGTATCAAAATTTCGCATTATTATTAAATTAATATCACTAAGGCATAATTTTTAAAAAAATTGGAATGATTTAAAATGTATTCTTACAAGTAATTATATTTTTATAGTTAACGCAGAAAATTTATAAAAAATATTTCATTTTAATTGAAATTCATTTCCATTTTTTAAAATATTGCACCGTGCTACATATTTCGCGCTCCCAATGTATATATGTACCAAATATGGCAGCTGTAAATCAAGCAGATGTAAAGAGCCAATACACACAGACACACTCATTCATCCTTATTATTAGTACAGATGTAGAAGTTTGTTTGAAGATTAGATATCAGAATTTTGCTTCAAAATGCTTGAACAGTTGGCAGATTTAATAACTGTGGATCAAATCAGCATTATCTTGTATCTTTAATGCATTTCATCTATATTTAAACTTAAAATGCCAACGCATGCATTTCAAATATGATAAAGCAGACGAGAAAAGAACATTTCAACGTTCTTATAATCATCCAACTGGAAATCTGACGGACTTCCGAGTCTTATACGGTTAAGTTCGTGTGCACGAACTGAAGTTTCATTTCGTGCACGCGAGCTTAGACGCATCAAACTCAGAAGGACATCGGGCTTCCAGTTCACTGGTTACAATTTTCTATAAAATATTAGAATGCATGAAATCCTTTTATCGTCTGAAATATTTTTCAATTACAATGAAAATATCGATTAAAACAGACGAATTTTAGTGCTTTTGAAAACTGTACTTAAAAATAGATTTAATTTGTAATAATAGTTTTTTCATTTGAATTTCTGTCAATATGATGGCAACATATTGAGAAAAGGTAATTTTTCCTCATTGGCGAACTCGTGCAGATTGAATTTTGTCCTAACTATATTATTATTATTTTGTTAATATATTTACAATATTTAATATATTTATTTATTTATAATATATTAATATATTATAAATAAATAATTTTATAAATTATTTAATAAATTAATTATAAAATTAATAATAATTAATCAAATAATAATTAATATTAAAATAATTATTAAATAATTATGTTAATTATTTTAATAAATAATAATTTTAATATATTAATTTATTTATAATATTTAATATAATTATTATTTTGTCCGAAATATATTGTTGAAAAATATGGTTAAAATAACTCTTTAAAAATTTGTTAAAAATATAAGCTTAAGTTGTACATTAAAACACTGATAAAATTAGAAAGCTAATTTTTTTTATCTTTAACTTCATGTAAAATTCATGTTTGTGCGATAATATCTTCGGAAGTTATACCGAAAAAACACCAAGATTTCGATTAATTTTTAATTAATTTAAATTCTAATTAAAAATTCGAAAAAAAATCACTCCGAGGTGCACCTTCCCGTGTCCAAGGTACATGCTAAATTTAATAGATCTAAGTATTGGGTGGTTCGGAAAGTAATTTCGTTTTTTCCTGACAAAGGATTTAATTGCATTTTTCGCACCCAATTTCATACTTAAACCGCAAAATCATTTTATGTTTTAAGAGCTGATATAGCAAGGCTTGAGTGTGAAAGAGTGCAGCTGATTCTTCGCAGTAGTTTTTGGATGGTGCCCTTTTAAATATGGAGAGCAATAAACAGCATTTTCGTCATTTTTTCTTTTTTGCTATATAAAAGGTAAAAATGCTGTCAAGCCAGAAATAAATTAGCCAATATGTGTGGAGAACATGTGTTAACAGTACATCAGTACCAGAACTGATTTGCAAAATTTTTC
>JAPMOQ010052485.1:165962-177983 GCA_026543055.1 Argiope trifasciata
TAATTTATTCATTAAACGAAAATTTCTTTTCATTTTGACAAAAAAAATACGAAATTACTTTCCGAACAACCCAATAGAATGGTCTGGCCTGAAGAGCGCCAACACACACATTGAGCTTCAATACAAGTATAAAGGCAGAATAATTGTTTTAACTGATATACTTATACTGATATACTTTTAATTGATATACGATTCTTTTTTTTATTTTTTAACAATTATTATTAAAGTTTAAATAATTCAGAGTAAAAAATATGGTATACTTTTGTAAACATTTTGAAAAAAACCGAATAAAACTAATGTTCTTGGACTGCGTTTTTTTGCATTCTTTCTTCAAGACAAAGATTCAGTAGCCAAATTATTTGAATAATTAGTATTTTTTTAATTAATATAAAAAAGAAAATACAGACACGAAACACTGTATAATATTTCTTAGCGCACAATTTCTTGCTAGAAATATTTTAATTGTTATTCCATTCTTGGAATTAAGTTTGTTTTCCGATTTTAAATTATATAGAGTCTCATTATCTATATATAGATTAAATGAATCCTTCAGGTTAATAAACTTTGTAATAAGAAACCATCGCCTAAATTTGCATCATGATTTGAAATAATGTCTCTAACAATTGTTTAAAAAATTCCTCATGCAACAATGTTTCAAAATAAAGCATTTTGCAACAAAATAAAACAGAATTTTATACTATAAAAGAAAATTTAACAAAATAAACTAACCTTTCTACAATGTACATTCGAAGGAAACTGCTGTTTTCCTCAGTTGTACGGAAAGATAAAAGATAAGGCAAGACAATAAATTTTATTATCATACTACGGATTTATGAAGATGATAAACTTTTATGCACATGAAGTTATCTGCTAATTTTTAAAAAAATTCTTTTTCAAACTTTTAGTGTATATATTGTGTAATATTCAAAATATCTATAGTCTAAGAAATATTGATACTTAAAAGATATATTTTTTTATATATTATATGAAAACTGACATATACTTAAAAGTCCATTTATATCGATTTTTATTTTAGTTTAAAGACTTGTTTTTACAGATGGACACACAAGATTTTTTGCTTGAAGAATGAATTTCATAATATAGAAGGAAAAAAAATATCGCAGTATTGTTCTGGAAATAATTACTCCATTTTTTCATTTGCACAGTACAGCTTTAATATTATAAATATTTAACAAAATAAAAATCTTGTGACTAAATTAATAAACAATCTGCCGGCTAGCTCTAAAAATAATATATTTTAAATAAGACCAGAAAAAAAAAAACATTTAGTTACAATTTAATATTAATTACACAAAACTATAAACCACACACACAGGCAGTGAAAAATATAGCATGCTACATTGTTGACGGCTGGAAGTTGATTACCAGACTTTTAGTTGTTGCCACAAAAGGGCACGTCTAGTTTTTACAACCTTTAAATAACATGCTAAAGTACAAACTGATTTTATCATATTTGTTATCCAGTTGCTGGTATAATGATAAATCAAGTTAAAAATTTGTGGCCAATATATATATTATGCTTAAATATTTAGTGAAATAAAAGAACCAATCCCCCCCCAACTCCAACTAATGACCCGATTTCTTCACATTTTTTTCAAACGTATGTTCAAGACCCCAATATATGTTATCATTGAATATTTTCCATTCCATTCTCCAGTTTTTTCAAGATTTTATTTTGAGATTTTTCCCAAAGTACACAAACTTCACAATGGAACTGATTTTGAGTTAATTTTTCAGATTGGCGAGTAAGCTAACAAAGCAGAATGGTCTATGTTTATTCTGTTAGAATAATTTAAAACAGTACTTTCATTTGGTATAGATTCATCGAAGATATTTGGCCTTCTTAAATTAATGTTATTAATATAGTAGACATACGGCTAGTTACTGAAGACAATCATGTTTAAATCAAGAAGATATAGTTGAAATACAAGATTTCTCAAAACTGGCAGTTTTTGTTGTTCGTTAGGATCATCAATATTTTAATACAGAAGAAGGTGGATTATAGAAATTCAACCAGAGAATTTCAAGAGTAACTTATTGTATCAAGGTCCTTTTTTTTAGTGATTAACATTCTGTTGAAAATCAGGATAGATCAAAAATATTCTAGATGATCCATGAATTTCATTGATCTTTCCTGATTCTCAAGAAAATATTAATTACTCTCGATTTTCAGCTTCATGGAATTGTCTTGGATACTAATTAAAATATTACAAACAAAACTTAAGACGCGGAAGTCTCTTCAGCTGACTGTACAATATATTGTACACTAACTCTTCAGTATACTGCCAGTAGAGATGTTGAGTTGCGCAGTCTTCCTCTCATCAATTGTGACAATAGGCTCAATTCAGATTTTTCGGATTAATACACATATTTATCTGATCAGAAATATTCGAGATAATTCATAACACTGGTATGCCATTAATACTATGCAAAAACTGAATTTGAGTTTTAGGCACATTTTTTTAATTGAATAAAACAAAGATTTGACTACAGCTGCGTTCACATACCAAAAGACAAATTTTCACGTTATATATATTCGTTATATCCGTTCGCAAATTTCGCTTGATGATATAGTAAATAACATACTAAAAATCCCGTACTAAATTTGTTCGAGTTAAATCATTAAATTTCTGAGTTATTAGATGTTTCTGTTAGTACAGAGAGAAAGAAGGTTGGTGGATTTAAACTTTCGGCATAATTTTTTCAAATGTCTGGATGAAAGCATTTTTGCAGTTATCAGTTTTTATAGACACACAAATTGACATTTTCCAAAAATCTGTTTTTAAAATTCGTGGAGATTTAAGACAGGGAGATACTTCAAAATCTCGAGTTCAAATTTTTTGACGATTAATACAATTTCTGTATACAGCGTATATAAGAAAGTAAAAAGTATACACATACATTTAACTGCATAAACTGTCTAATTTCTTTAAAGAGTATACATTTATTAGTCATTTTTTGCACATTTTTTTATCCTTGTATTTGTAGCTGAGAGTTATTCGTTTTTCCTTAACTCTCTAACATTATTTAGATTCCACAAAAAATGGCCAATTCATGTAGCAATATAGAAAACTTGTAGACATTGCCATTTTTTACCATTCAAAAGAAAAGAACGTGATGGAGAAATGGTCCTTCTGGGTACTTTTTTTAATGTATAATGGTTTATAATTATTTATAATGTATAATGGTTTAACGGGACTCCTTAAGAAATGGCTACTTTTTTTACAAAAATTTTAATTAGCCAATATCATTTACAAGAGCATTCTCATTTATCCTCAATTACCCCAAATAGAGCTTAGAAATTGGGAACACGAATAACGGTTTTTAATTACAGTAGTAAATTTGAATAAAACAAATTTCATTGAATAAAATATACTGTGCATTGGCTCAGAATGCGCATTATTACCTGCTCCCAATTATTTCCAATTATTTCCACCTCCCAATTATATTTCTTTTTTTATAAAATATTAAGTTACGATTTCATAACAATTCAACCTTCAAGTTGTAGTAATTTATATCATCACCAATTTAGTTGGGAAATGTTAAGAAATAAAGCACCAGGAAAAACAAAATAATTGAATATTATAATAGATCAAGAAACTTTTAAGGCTTATAAACACATATTAAAATCAATAAGAACTGTGTATTCAATTTAGATATTAGTAAAAACTGAACTCTTCTTACTAGAAGAACATTTATTTTGGTAATGAAATAATTATTCTTTGCTATTAAAAATAATCACTATTTTATTACCATCTAAGATCCGACATTTCAATAACATCTAAGTTTTGAAAATCGCAAACCATCAAAATTTTATTTCTTGATTTATTCAAATTGGAGCTCCTTAAACTTGTCGCACCCAGTTCCTTAGTGCTAAATTTATCAAAATTACAGACGAACAAATAGCTAGTTTACATTCCGGTATCTTAAATATCGATCAAAACAAATATATTTGTTGAAAAATTAGATAGGGGTAATTCAAGATGATTGCTTTCTATATTTCCAGAGCATCCATTTCTTGTTAAAAAGAATCAAAATCATCATAATTACTAATATTATAATTCATCCGATAGAATCACGTTTTCCTCTTTCCCATAATCAGATTTCTTATTTTCTTCTATACTTCAAGTTAAATGACTTCAAATTCTTATCAAAAATATGAAAAGTTATATGCATGCAAATCATATGATAATTTTTAATGTCATTTGGGAACTTGATATAAAAGAGTACATATTAGCAATGCGAATGCTTTTCAAGAGTTGAAATTACTTCCTGTATCATTATTCTAAATACATAAAGCAGTGTAGGTCTTGTTACATTAAAAACTGCTTCCAATCACTTCTCGATAAAATTTCGCGAAATCTACATAATACATTAACCAGTTTTTAGAAGAAAAACCCAAAATAAAAAATGTGTAGCATGAACTTACCTTGCATATAACCAAACCAACTGTACGCAATTTTTGGTTATTTTTAACCGAGGTTGAAAATAAGGGATAAAACGGAAGTTATTTCCTCTTATGTACTTTTACCAAAACATACTGTACATTTTCTTTAATGTACCTTTCTAACCCTGCACAGGTCGCGCGGATTACAATAGTAACTTTAAGTTAGTTCGATGTTTAAAAAATAATTAAGAAGAATTGCTTTGTTATATCGAAAGTTCATTAAAGAATGTTGATTAATTATTTTGGAGTTTTATTTTGATTTGAAAATGGACTGCAATTGTAATCCGCGCGCCCTTTTACGTGATTTTATGGAGCGCAACCGGTGCAGGGTTAGTCTATGAGTGTACGTTAGAGTTATCGTTCCGAATTACCCAGTCTGGCTATACATGAAACCGGATTTCGATATGCAAGATTAAAATGAAATCTACTACATGCTGCGCCTATGTAATCATTTTTCTTTTTTTAAAAGTCTATTATAATGAATTGTGTTTTAAAATGAACATCAAAATTTAATTTTACACATGTGCATACATTAAAATAAATATAATTTTCATATTTTCAAATCAAAGATCCAAACTAACCTCTGCTTTCAGACTTTTAGAGTATCTAATTTTCTGACACTTGTCACAGTTCACGCTAAAACGTTTTTGATTCTCTTTAACAAACATAGATAAAATGCACTCCATAAATTCTTATTATCAGAAAACGCAAGCGTAAAAGAAATATGCACTCTCACAATGCCTCACTGTTATTGCTATTTTTCACTTCAGGATCTTGAGATTAGTACTTTCGTCCATCATACTTTTCTAAGGGGTGATTCGTAGAAATATGAGCGATTATTATTCCTCCTAATTCAACGAACAATCTCAGATCACCCTATTGCTGAATGCAAATATCTCCGCATTTCACCCCTTTTGGCATGAAATAAACCCTTCCAGGCTCATGTGCAGTAGCGCAGTCAGTTTTTGAATTCGAGGACGAACAATGATGATTACAAACACTATTATACATAAAATTACATAAAAGAATTTATAGAAAGTTGAAGGGTTTGCTCCAAAAAGGATGTAGCTCCAAATATCACGCGGTAAAAATATCCTTGTTCATTTGTAGTCAAAAGAACGTGAGAAATAAGATGTCCAATCTTAGTTCTCATGTTACTTATGGGATGGGGCTGTCTGTCTCATTAGAATTTTCAGATGTTTTTTACGGCTTTCTGCAAATTTGAATAATTGGAGCTACCTCCTTTTTCTAGCAAGTTTAGTTTCGTTTGATTATATTAACGTCCCGTTAGAAAGCAACACTTGGGCTAGTTGGGGACGGACCACGCAATTTTGAACCACGGTCAGATGGCGAGTACAATACCTGAGCTGGCATTCCCCTTCTCCAAACTTCCACATCACACCAGCGGGACATTTGGTCCCTACTGATTTAACGAGAGCTAGACCCGAGTATACGATGGTTCTACGGTGGAATCGGACCACAAACCTGCATCCCTCCAATTCCGAATCCGAGACCATACCACCAGGCCACCGCGGTCCCTATTAAATTCATGCTAGAATTTAATTGTTGAACAACTCTCCAAGGATAATATAGGTTTAGCAAAAATGCTCAATTCGGGCATAAGATTCACATTTCATAAATATTGTACGCCACTGCCATGCAAGTAGTTCTCTTAAATACATCCACATCTAAATCTACACTTGTATTCGAAGGATACTAGAAAGTTTTAAAGGAGATTTCTCAGTATTATTTATATCAGAGGTGTCCAAACTTTTCGCGGCACAGGCCGGATCGAAATTAGATCCATGTTATATGGGCCACATGTATATACAAACTGAAAAATATCATTATGAGTAAAGTAGCATTAAATACTATTAATTAATACTATTTTATTGTAACTTGAAAATACAAAATACTAAACAAACAAAGTATAATTATATAATTATTTTATATAAATTGAAATATTTTCATGCAACTTCTAATGCGAATGATGAAACTGGTTTTTTTGTTGTTGTTGTTGTTGAAGAAAATCTTTATAGTTGGGATCAAAATTTGTTACATCAATCATAAGCAATGACTGCAAACGATCATCAGATAAATTTGCTCTATATTTTGATTTGAGATATTTGTTTATTTATACTTATGTGCTTCTTAAAGCGAACTACTCAAAATTGCTGATGATTTATTTACAACAAAACAACAAGACTCTGCTTATCGTCAAAATTCACATGCGTATAAAATTTCTTTTATGTTTGAGTTACCGAAATATATTTTTTTTATTTAGTCTTATAACTTAACAGCGCGATAGACATTTGTGTTTGGTCAAGTACAACAACTTCGTTTTGTTGGCCACGTAGTTTTTCGATATACCTTTATGAAAATGAAAAGGTTTGGGCGAAAACATCATTATGTTTTAAACCCCTCCGCGGGCCGGATAAAATCACTTGGCGGGCCGGGTTTGGCCCGAGGGCCGTAGTTTGGACACCTTTGATTTATATCAAAGTAAGTATATGTCTGTGAGCTCTCTATTTGAAGACGATTTAACGCAAACAACTCGCTTATACGGTGATTCTTCGGTGGAATTAGGCCTCGGACTTATCCCTTCTAGTTCCAAAGCCTAGATCTTGCCACCAACGGCCTTCTTTTTGTAGCAAACTCTTCAGTTGTGGAGCCATTTATATAGCATCGATTGTGTAAATATATGCTCGTTAAAATTTTCATTATTACTAAGCCAAAGAGTCTTTATTTCATACATATTTTCAAAATAGTCCATACATATTTTCGAAAGAATTTCTACATGCATCAGATAGTGTACAATATCCCTATGTCATGAAGTAATATTGAACTAACTATACAAAGGAAGGAATCTTGGCAACAATTCTAAATTGCTGATAAGATTACTTATTAACAAAGTGCCTAGTGATTTGATTCAACACAAGCATCAACTAAGTGTTTAGTACGGCAACAGTGGTCATTTGTTTTACAGTCGTCAAAATACTTCTTCCTGGCCACTCTGTAGGGATGCTCATTGTCGATTTCCATTTCGGCCAGCAGTTGTTGGACTTTCTCTTCCTCTGCTTCCCTGGCGAGACGCAGCTGTTCAAGTTCGTGGTCTTGCATCTTTTGATCTCTTGCAAATCTTTCCTGCTTCATTTGAATTTGATCCTGGAAGTTTAAAATAAGGATAAACACATTGCTTTGATAAACAAGTAAATAAAAAAAAATTCCTACTTTCATCAATAAATAAAGATTTTATTTTAATTACTTTTTGTTAAGTAATCATCAAAAAATTATTAAGTATCAAACAAATTATCGATTTCCACATGAATTGAACTCGCAATCTTAACTTTCACGTGAGAAATACTGAAATCCATGCATTTTGTCGATTGAGCTTTCATCTGACGATTTCAGTTTTCTTTCCAAACTGCTAAAACACTATTTAAAGCAGTGATGGGGAAACTACGGCCCGCGGAAAGGTTTAATCCATCCCGTTTAAGAGTGCCGTCGTGAGAATGTTTGAACCCATTCTTACTTCGTAATGTGACGACCCGCATAAAAACTACCTGCGGCGATATTCAAAACACAATAGTATTCTGGACAAATCCATCCGACCCAAACAGCTGACTCCTCTTCGCTCGAAACTTCCAGACACTCTCGCATTTTCGATTCATTGTTCTGTTTTTCCGAAAGAACCGCAAAACTCCAATTTCCGAACAATCCTTGCAGGTAGGTATAAATACAAGCGAGGCCGCCCGAAGATCAGTTAGTTAGCGACTTAGTCATCTGCAACGACCCGCTGTGACTAGAGTAATTGTTTGTGTAATCCCCGAAACTCCCACTGCCTCAACAAATCCCCGCGCAAGAGCATTAGCTCATCTTATATATGCGTACAAATCTTTTCAACAATGAAGCTTAGGAAAACTTCTTTAAGAAACAGAATTACAGATGAGCACCTTTCACCAGTGTTAAGAATTTCTGCTTCGCAAATGGAACCGGACTATGATGAAATTTTGATAAAACAGTCTCAATTTCATTTTTCTCATGCACCATTAACCAGTAATGACACCAGAAAATAAAGTGATAATACTTCACATCAAGAACTACACTAAATTCATTTTATATTTTGTGCTTATAATTTTCTTACCTTTTGTTTTTTTACTATTAAAATAATAAGTATATGTAATAATATTTGTATATGTTTATAGAACACATAAATTTTTTAACGATTAAGCATTATTCTTCGGCCCGCTACGATCGTCTAGTTATTACAAATGGCCCGTCTTAAAAAAAGTTTCCCCACCACTGATTTAAAGTATTAAAAATTAATTTAATTTAATTAACGAATTAATATTTGAAAATTGAGTAACTCCCTGTAGATTTCAGTTTTCATTACAAACTGCTAAAATTATATTTAAAGTATTGAAAATTAATCAAATTTAATTAACAAATTAATATTTGAAAAAAAAGTATTAGCATCGAATGCCATCCACTGCAATGTTAAAAAAAAATATCTGATCATGAGTGGATGAATAAGACACATTTTAATAACGACTGAAAATTCGAACAAGATATATAAATAAATAAAGGCAGAGTGTGAATTAATAAAGGTTACTTAAAAGAATGAAATTGCAAGTAATTGAAGTTTGTTTAAAAAGCTTCAAAAGCAATGTTATTTTTTTCAATTTATATTAAATTATGAAGTTTTCTAGCTTGAACTCTCATTCATTTTTCGCATAAGAATATAAATCATTATGCAAATCAAAAATGAATAAGGTTTCTCTTCAAAAAATTTAAAATAAATTTCTGTCTAACTTTTTTAGTTGATTCTTTGATGTATTAATTATGGACATTTTTGTTAGATATTTATTTGTGTTATTTTACTGTTATTTTTCTATTACTCTCCAACAAAAATAGTGTAAAAGCAAATTTTTATTTAAATATAAAAATAATTATAATGAAATACTTTCATATGCAGAAAAATTACTGTTTAAGGGAGTATAAATTTTTGTTTATACAACTTAAGTCTTCGAAGACTTGAACGATTTAAACCCATTGTTTATTGCAATCAGTTTAGTTCTTAATTTATCGAAACGTCTCTAATAAATGAAAAGCCCAGTTTACAATAGGTTTACGCGGTTTGAAAAGTGTCCCTTCTATGACTATTAAAATAAGATAGAATGAAAATGCAGATAATTATTCTCTTCACAAATATATTGAAAAAAAAAATGTTATTGTTTAAAAATACATTATGTTATAGAATTTTATTATGTTATTGTTTCCAATGTAGGAAATGTTAAGACAGTCGTTAGCAGTGGAAATATAATCAGAATTTATACCATGCAAAATGCCGGCTTCCTGACTTAGGAATAGCGTGTCATCCTCGTGTTCTAGGCTTCCATCAATCCTGGTTTGAACATGGTTGCCCCCCCCCTTTAAAAAGAGATTATGCGAGCGAGTGTGTGAGTGTCATCTTCATGTGAGCCAGAAGTCAGACTTTTGTCCTCTGGTGTTCAAGGATATTTACCCTCAGAAACTTCTGCACCTCCTTTAAGTGGTAACGCGGATACAACATCATCATCACTTTTCAAAAAATTTTATAAGTGAAGAAAATTTTGCCACAAACCCAAATTAGTAAATAAATAAATTGCCATATTATATCCAAAATAATTTAAGGAAATTAATGTGCTGATATTAATTTATCGATGTTGAAAGAGTTCTAAACTAATTTTTTTCATATAAATACAAAGCATTTTTGGCAGAAGTTTATGTGACAGCTTTGAGAAGAACCCCATTATTTATTTATATTAGTTACCAATTGAAAATCTGCCTTTGTGAATACATTTTCATTAGTTAAATAGCTATCAGTTGATCAATAGAAATCTGAAGTATCAATAAGTACTTTACCAGTAGCTCTCTTTGGTGTTTTTCATTCCTCTCCCTTATCAATTTCAATTTTTCGAAGGCCTTCTTTTTGTCCTCTTCATCTTCTTCCATTATCTTCTTACCATACTCCTGATTATAACTTTGAGCTTGACGACCTTTTTCCACTAAAATTGTAAGAGATTTTTATTATAGTTGAAATAAACGCTGTGCAAGCAGATTTCCCACATTCTCATACGAGCTAATGTATGTTCTGAACCTGGCTGCTTTTGGCTAATCAGGCTGTAAATGTTTTGGAATGTTTCCACTTATATAGAAGGTAAATTTTTAAAAAAAATTGTAATAGGAGCGAAATTTATTCAATAATAAATGAGCTATTTTATTGAAAATGAAATCTTTTGTAGGATTTCAAGAGAAGTTCCCTGGATTGAGGTTAAAATTTGTTTCAGGTGCTGCTTACAATGATCTTAAATTATATTTCTTTTCAGCACACCTCCATTGAAAAAGCCCCTCAAATTTGAGAATGGGAATCTTCTAACATGATGGCTGGTTTTTGACAACGAGATGGGTACTGATATGTTGGGAGTTGACTATCTCTATCTATGACAGGACATACTTCCCACTCGAAGGATTGTATCATGGCCTGTGGTGGCCTTTAGAACTCAACCCGTTTATACTGTTACAGGGGACCGATCTGTCAGCTTTCGCACATGTACTTTAGTAGCGGGCCAGAGTAGCCATTTGTGGTTTATGTTTCCCTTTAGAACTTTTTGTAAATAGTGGAAAAAACTATAATCCAAAAGTGGCAAGTTAGAATTCCATAGAAAGTTGAGTAAGATGCTGTAGTCATCCTTGGACAACATCTGTCAGTGGCCAAAGAGGCATTATTTAAAAACGTTCAATTTATGACCCGCCAATTATGGATACTTTTCCCGTTTTTTTGCTTCAAATTGTACAGAGGGCCAATATATTTAGAGAATTTAATTGCTTGTTCCTATTTAATCCAGTTATTTATTCGGAACTTCCTGTTATAACAAACGTGTAACTGAAAATATCCATCAAACACCACCATCAACTGAACAAAATTTTCCGGAAGTAGATAATAATCTTTTGGGTGGTTAATGATGATTTAATTGAAAATTCAAAAACATTTTAATTGCGCATTATTGTAGATGGATCATTATTAATGAAAGTAATCATTCATTAAAAAAATAACTAGTTTTTCATACGGATGAGCCTTTAATCATAAGTAGAAATGAGGCGGATTTAAAGTTTTATCTTAATTTGTCAGATATTTAAACCTGGAGATAAATACATGAACATGCATCAGTTGCTGATATTGAAGAATTTCCTGCAAAAAGGATGCATCACCAAACTAAGAGAATTTGGAGTTACATGTACTATCATGTTGTAAAATAAAAACTTGTTCGTTTGGTGCCAGAAAGATACAGCTCCAATCGTTAGCTTTGGCGTAACTCAAGCGATGCTGCTGTTTGTCTCATTAGTTTGCTACAATAGAGAGGTAACTCCTGGTGCTACGACCTGGTTTCTGCAAACTTGAATAATTAGAGCTACCTCTTTTTTGAAGCAGACTCTTCAATTGTTTTAATTCGACTTACTTTGATATATTGATATTCTTTGATAATTCTCAGGTGTATTGATATTCTTTGATA
>JAPMOQ010052485.1:177993-195225 GCA_026543055.1 Argiope trifasciata
TATTGATATTCTTTGATAATTCTCAGGTGTATTGATATTCTTTGATAATTCTCGGATATTTGTGATGAGCCCCTAAATGTGATTGCCATCAACCGCAAAATTCAACTAGAGCGTTGCTAGAATTCAACGTAAAGTTATTTGAGCCCAAAAATCAGACCATTTGTACTATATTGCTCTTTCCCTGACAACGTTTTATTCGTAAACAATGTAAAACTTTTTTTTTCCAGCTTGAAAGGTATTTTTGTCTTTACTGGAATAAGAAAAATTATTAAATGACGTTTTTTTATTTTCCATGCATCACTGATAAACAGCAAGCTAAATTAAGCTAATATTAATGATGAAAAGACACGAATTCAGCAGATAGAAAGAAAAAACTGAAATTGATATCAACAACTGAGGGCCCACAATTACTATCGCAAGGTATAGAAAATCAGCCAGAACTTTTTAAAGGACTCAATGTTAGAAACCTTGCCTGCTACAGCATTCTCTTTTATTTATTTTGTTAATATATGATTAATGTTTTGGTTTTTATCTTTAAGAAAAATGCCTTGTGAATGGGAATCATCTAAATTTCAGCAATTTATTTGAATACGTTAATGAGTTATTATTTTTAATTGTTATTTTTATTGTTATAAAGGTTACTTTGAAGGTTATCTTGATTTTTTTGGCATTGTTTTTTTTAATGCAATACTTATCCTTTTTTTCACAGAATCTCTTACTACTTTTTGTCAGAGATATTGGAGAAATTCCACAATATAAATCAGTAGCCTTAATTATTGGGTTTTGGTTTTCAAATACCCAACAGAAGATATGAATGTAGAAGTCACATTAAGAACTTTTACTATACAAAATTCTGAATTCAAATTTTTGCGTTGAATCTTTAAAACATACTAGAGCAAGATGTTTGAAATAGAATACTAATGTGTTTGGGGATAGTTGAGAACGCAGAGTTTCTATTCAAAACTACTATCAAATAAACAAACAAAATTCCATAGCCTTTCTTAATCCCATAAAGAATTGTGATATTGCATATCGTAAAATTATTTTTCAATCAGTGGGAAAAGTAAAGAAGTGTTGTAGCAAATTAAATAAAGCTTCGTTATCTCCATAGCTACAGAGAATATTTTCTCAAGAGTCTGAAAACAACAACAACAAGCTAGATTGGTAACCACAAAACATTTCCGCATACTTTCTAATAAATCAGTCAATGAAAGCTTTGCACGGAACTTGAGAATTGCCCTTGTGAAGTTTTTATTTAGTTATTTGGCGATTAATTTGTGATATACGGTTAATAATATATAACATTCAAATCTGTGCTTTAGATAAGTTTTTCTCAAAAATTTGAAACAGAGTTGTGACACAAAGCTGCACTTGTAGTCACAAAATCTCTCATACATTTAAATCATTTCGTTTCTGAGTTACTGCGTTTGTATGTTTCTGAAAGAACAGATCAACAAACAGTCAACTCCTTGTTGGATTCGATTCGAAATGACAGGTGTCTATACAACAGATGTCTAACATCTGTTAAATTAAACAGATGTTAGACCCAATTTTATCTATATATTCTCTTTCTTTAAGTTTTATAACTATCTTAGTAACTTATATTCAGTTATTATTAGTTAACTTATAACAGCCTAACAAACGCGCAACAGAAAATGACAATGCTCAGATTGAACTAAAAATTTGATATAAATTTTTTAATTTGGTGTAGATACCAAATTTTAACCTTCTAGTTCAAAGCTTTTTCGAGTTATCGTTGACACAGACCAACATTTTCCAAAAATGCAATTTTTGAACTGAGGAATGTCTAAAACGTGAAGTTTAGCCAAAATTTCATGGTCGAATTTTTTATACGATTACTATACTTTCTCTATAATACGAATATGAGGATATAAAATGGAATTGAAACCTTTATTTTATTCTCATGTTTCCATGTGTACACTACTATAAACATTATGGCAGATGCAAGTTTTAATCAGAGTGCAATAAGTATTTTGACAAGTATCCTATCACTGCCTTAGGCTCATAAGAATGAATCTATTACCTTTTTCATATTCCTGCTTTCAAGTGCTACAAACAAGTAGCAAATACAAGTTTTACCATTCACAAGCATCTGCTCCTTGACTCCATTCATCAAGTCCTGTTCCAGTGCTTGCCTTATGTTATTTTCCTTTCTTTTTTAGAGCTTATTTTAAATGAAATGTATATGTTACTAAGCCCAGAATACACGTACATTGAAGGAAGAAATTCAACGCTGCATCTCTGAAACTCAACCACATTTAAGCAAAATAATCATGGAAAATTCCGATAAATGAGTACATGTGTGCAAGCAAAGCATTTGGCCATTTGTCCAATGCAATATTCCACACTTAACCCTATCATGTGTGCTTTAAGATTCAATAAAAATATAACAATTTTTAAAAAACTGTGGTTTTTATTTAATTCAAATCTTGCGCTGCTCTATAGTTTAGCGCTCTACCCTGTATTTTTCAAGAGAAAGATTTGGTACTATCTGATGAATATTTTTATTAGTATTCCTCTCATTGTCTCAGGTTCATAAGAAAAATCCATCACCTTTTTCATATTCATGTAAGAGCAAGTGTATGTAAGAGCTACAGACAACAGAGAAAATGCAAGTGTTACCATTAGCGAGTATCTGCTCCTTGACTCCATTCATAACATCCTGTTCCAGTGCTCGCCTCTTGTTCTTTTCCTCTTCCCACTCCTTCTGTCTCCTCTCCCACATCTTTTCCAGTTCCTCTTGATAGAGACGATCCACCTCCTTTTCGAACTCTTCTTCTCTGCGCATATTATCGCGGAGGTGCTGCAAGTAGTCCTGCTGTTCCTTCAGGAGTTCTCGCTAGGAAGAATCAAGGAATCATCACAAAAAAAATTCCTTTCAATTTTGAGAATCCTGTATTCAAATAGTAAGAAAAGGCGGCAAGTTTCTGATCAGGAATGTCTCCTTCCTTACCTTCTTTTCATTGATCTGGGCCTCCTCCTCTCCCTCCATGATCTGCTTGAGGAAGAAGAGATCTTGCATGAGATCATCCTGTACCTCTTTTGCCTTCCTCTTCAGCTTCTCCCTCAGACATTCGTCCAAGTTCTGCTTCGTTTTCTGCTGCTGTTTCTTCTTCATCTGCTTTTGCCACTCTTCTTCCAAGCCTGCAAGACGCTCTTGCTCCGCCTACGAAATCAACAAGCAGTCAAAGAACTTGCCATGGTGCTATTCAGATAATTTCACAATCATTCCATTTACCCTTCTGTTTTAAATTGCTCTCATGAATCGTGTCACGAATGGTAATGAGCTACTCTATACACTGTAAAGAATTGGACTTAATAATAGCCAGAATGACTGATAGATAGCACTGTATTGATTTAAATTTAAAAAAAATATGCTTGACCCCGGTATTACATTGGAAGACTAAGGCACTAGTCGGCGGGAGTTGAAGTGATGTGTTGTGTTAAAATTGGAAGGCTCTAGTGTCTGGTGAGAGTGTTATATCTAGTAAATTGAGATGATGGAAAGCTGAATTGCAAATGTTGTAATGTTTAATTTTTCCTATTGTTACATGTTTCTGAACGTTTTGTGTTTTGTCAGACTGTGATGTTTTTAAATAGACAAATTTGGCGTAATCACTCGACTATATTTTGATAACATCACAAAGCCGACACTCTTTGAACGTGCTCGGTGAATTACTTGTATTTCTATGTTGCAATTCTTAATTGTATGGGAAGGAATAGAGATAAACATTAGCTAAAAAATCCGATTTGTTTACTGATGCAAGTAAAATATTTTTCTATAGAGTGTCTCACAATCTTTCAGATATTGTCCGTCGACCATCTGAGACTAAATACTGATAACTGTTGCTAAGTTTCAATAGCACTAAATCCTCAGAAGGAAACACAAATTTGTAATCCATTTTTCGGTTTCGTAATTATATTTAAATCAAGACACATGGCTCGTATCAAATAAGTGCGCACCAAAATTACGTCAAGACTTGAATTTGCCACCATTCGGGCAGTAAAGTATTGACAACCCTATTAAAAAACCATTTCACCATTGATAGTTTATCGGTATTAAAAAAAGCGTTATGCGACAGAGCAGTTTTTTATTGTTTAACAATATTTCAAAAGTAATGAAACTCGGGCGACCACAATTCGAATATTTAAGAATTATCCTCCTAGAATGTGTGATTTAACACCATCGGGTTTCTTTTTATGGGGTTAATTTAAATCAAATGCCTATGCTATTAATCCCAGAACACACGTAATTTTAAGCAGGAAATTGAACATTGTATCAAAGAAATTCAGCCGAATTTATGTAAAATGATTGCGGAAAATGCGAGAAAAAGGTACATATGTGCTAGTTAAGCAGTGAAAGCCATTCTGCTATGAGTTATTCCATACATAAACATATCCTATTTTATGTATAGAAACATATTTACTATTCAATAAAAATAAAAAAGCTGTGGTTTTTATTTAATTCAAATCTTGCGTTGTTCTTTCGTATAAGGCTCCATCTTTACTAATCCTAAGCTACTATCGTCAAATGGATTTTTAATAGGGTTGCTAACACTGTACTGCACAGATGGTAGCAAATTCAGATCTTACGTCAATTTTGTAATAACTCTTAACACATCACTATTTTTTATATGACATGGGCTCTAATTTTAATTCCCACGCTGCAAAATCTTGTGTACTATTTGACCGAAATTCAACAATTGACTAACGAAAAGTTTTGAAATGTCTGAGATATTCAAATCATCAACATATAGCATTGGCGCTCATAGCCAGAAACGAAGGTTCACTACGTTTTATATTACAGAAAATAACTATAGTAAAACCTCATGAAGTGGATGTATAGTAAATGGACCAGCTTATATGAAACAGAGGTACCAAAAATAAAACTCGTTCTTTATGCTATGATATGTGTAGTGAGCACATTCTGAGAATATTCTCCAGGGACGAGGTAGAAACTACGGAAAAGAAAATCATCGTCCCTCCTAATTCATTGGAATGAGAATAGGATCAGGAAAAAGGGAAAATTATTAGAACAATCTTTCTTTCTTAATCTGAGAATTAAGAACAGCTAATAACAGATTTTCTTTCTAAATCTATGATTTTAATTCAGTTTACTTTAATTAATTTAATTAAATGGAATATAATTACTAATTAAGAATTAATATTACAGTCAAGATTTATGCTATAATCAAGTTATCTACCTGTCGTTAAAACAGCTTCTGAAACAAATTTTTCAGCTACAGAATATTTGATTCATCCTTTTATGCTAAAACTCTCATCGTTATCGAAAACACATCGCAAGCTAATTTAGAATATTGTTGTTTACTTCCGTCTTCAATGTCTTTTAGATCAACTCCACGAAATCTTTCACCCACACTAGTTCACAGACCATCAAAGATTGAGAGAGCAAACTATGACAAGACAAACACAAGTTTTCGAGAGTATATTCAGAAGCGGCATATAAGCTGAAAAGATTTACAATAGAGAAGCGTTCGGTTGAGAACATATCTTTGAAACTTAGCTGCGAACTAATTAGTTTGAATTGGATGCCTTGGAAATAGAATAGAATAAACTATCAACCTCTATTCGGCAATGGTATCATTTGAATCATCAAAAATTTTAATGCCTTATTCTCTGATAAAGGATATTGCTTGGTTCTTGTTAACAATTAATGGCGGAGATAAGAATCAATCCAAACTTTAAACGTTAATGAATAAATAATGTTTTGATTTATTCTTTGTTAATGTTCTAATATTCCAAGCTGATATGGCGAATACGAAATAATATAAATTGTAATTTTATTATTAGAAAATATTAATAATTTCTTAGATCATAGATAAAATTTTCTTATTTTCAATTAAAAATTACAATATTTTCAGAAATTAATATTCAGTTGAAAATCAGCATAGTATTTTGTAAAAGAATAAATCACATCCCATTTATTTATACTTTCAATACTGCAAGAAAGTCCAGAATTACACTTAAAATTATTATTAAAATTATAACATTTAGATTTATTACATTTAAAATTTATGAATAATTAAAATTTTCGGAATTATAAATGTGGAGATGATGATGGTTGCTCGCTTAGCACAATTGGAAAAGAAAGATCTAAGAGTGAGAGCTTTGAAAATTTTGATTTCGTTAACTTAAAATCCTTCAATAATGTTTGCCCTTTAATAATATTTTAATAAAATAAGAAAAGTTAAAATATTTTATTTATAAAATTATTTATAAATAGAGTTTTTACTCTTATTTCATAAATTTTCAGACAAAATCTATATGTGCAGAATATATCTAAGCAAATGAATTTTTTTAAAAAAACAATGATAATTTTAAAAAAAGGGTTAATTGATTGAACATTAAAAAAGTGTCCTCATTTCACAATAAATGGTTACATTTATTGAATATAAAAAACAGATTCAATGAAAAATTGTTATTAAATTCAATTGCAAAAATGTCCATGGAATTCCCCCTCTTTTCTTTAAACTAAAATCGTGCAGCAAAGAGTCAAGTCAAAGCAATTTAAAACCATTTTTATTATGAATAACATTGCTATAACTCTTAAGAAAATCACATTATCGCCTTCAAAATCCTAAATAAAATAATTCGAAGTTCCATTCTTTCATTCATTCTTTTATGACGCCATTTTTTCCACAGAAAAAAAGGGCACTTGCCCTGTTTTCGCTAATCAAACTCAATTCCTCATCACATTGCTCTAATTTTCCAAAACCCTGTCATTAACAACACCTTTTTCCGGCATTCTTAATATAAGAAGAATAAAAATAAAAAACAGTCTCATCGATCGTTTGCACAACTGTAACTGGAGGTGGTGGGCTTTCCCGCCTTAGAGAAATAAAGCTTCGATTTTATTTTCGATTTTTTTCTTCTGTTTTTTTATGCGGAAGCAAATCCGACCCAATCCTCTCGTGCAAATGATTTTAGAGTTTATCGTGCAGCTCTGCGTCAGCTGCAAATCTCTGATGGGCCAAAATTTTCGTTTGCAAGCAGCTTATCTCGGCGAATTTCATTCTGTATGGCGTGACCACCAATGTGTTATTCATTACGAATTAATATATACAGTACGTAACATGAATAAAAAAGACGTACGTGGGAATTACACAGCACGAGGGTCCTAAATTAATAATTTATGGAATACCTTTTGTTATTATAAACACCTTCGTTTTAAGGTATCCGACCACATTCGGTGGAAAAATTCTGAAAAATTGTTTTTTAAAGCTATGATTTTTAGTTGTATTGTCAATTATAATAGAAAATACTATGAATACAAAAATATTTGAAAATATAATACATTTTGAGAAATAGGAAAATTCGTAGTAAATTTTAATGAAATTTAACCAGAATGATTTAGACTCTACACAAAATTGTATTGCAACAATATAATTTTTCTCTGTACACAAGTTTTAGAGTATAATAATGAATGAAATAAACCAAAACCTAAGAAAAATTTTGAGATACAAAGAAGTTATAGGCGAACATATATGTACATATGCATTTTTTCCATGAATTCACAACTTAATTTTTCTAAAAATACCAATAAATAAAAAACTATTTCACCAACAATAAAAATTTTGGTTCATTTCATTGCCCATACTATTTAAAACTCACTCTGAAATTTTTATTTAAATGACTCTATTAATGGTTGAGATAAAAAGGTTATTGGTGGAGAATTTTTAGGGAAATTAAAGTTTGGAGAAATTTGTAGTTAAAGATAAATTTTAGATGAAAAATGTATGAAAATGTGGATAACAGGTCAGACCTTCCTTTTCCTAGAGAAAATGAACTGTTTTGGAAAGAGGAAAGTCTGAACTACAAGAAATAACAATTTAAAAATTTTCCAATGTGGTCAATAAATGGTGTTTTTAACGTAGTCAAATACCTTAAACAGGCATATATTAAGTGAAGAAACATAATAGTGTTGGTAACATCCAAGTATGAATAAAATCTGAAATCAAGTTTAAATATTCGTAAAATTCATTAAGCGCAATTTATTTCATAATCTGAAAGCCTCAAATTAATCACCATTAGATTCATAGGATCAAATTAAAGTTTTGACATCATTATTAATCGAGATTTCACATCATAAATGTTACTTGATTCCTTAGCTTTTGCTTATAACTAAGATACAATTACTGATTGAAATAATATGCCTTTAAACATTATTGATCTGTCTTAATCAGTAATTTGTTATCATATTCTTTAATCTCTTAAGAAGCAGTGGATTTTCAAAATTAAATTTGCATCTCTCATATAGGAATGATAGAATTCAGATAATTTCTACTATGAATGTAGATCTAACTAATCACATTCAATTGATTAATCATATTTTGTTGTGTTTAGATGTCTGAATACATTTATAAAGTGAAGAATTCATTCTTCAAACTATATGTCGTGGCAAGTGCCAAATATTTAACTATCTTCACTAACTAAATACTGCTATAAATTTATCATTTCTTGTAGGAATGTTAGAATTCAGATAATTTCTACAATGAATGTAATTCTAACTGATCAAATTTAATGGATTAATCATATTTTGTAAAGTTTCGCTACTCTGAATACATTTATAAAGTGAAGAATTCATTCTTCAAACTATAGGGCGTGACAAGTGCCAAACATTTAACTAATGAAAAATCTTCACTAACTAAAATACTGCTATAAATTTCTCATTTCTTGTAGGAATGATAGAATTTAGATAATTTCTACAATGAATATAATTCTAACTGATCGCATTTAATGGATGAATCATATTTCGTATTGTTTCGCTACTCGGAATACATTTATAAAGTGAAGAATTCATTTTTCAAACTATATGTCGTGACAAATACCAAACTTTTATGTCGAGAGTAATCTTCACTAACTAAAACAATAGTATAAATTCCTCATTTCTAACAGGAAAGATAGAATTAAGCTTCCGTATTCCGCTCAAACATCCCACACAATTCTGAACCAGAGTCTCCAATATTTCATGTAAATGAATTTTTAATGAACCATCATTTCCTGTCTCTCGTACTTGAATGAGGAGGAGCAGATGCGGTTCAAAAGTTACTAGAGTGAGTACTCGTAAGATCCGTTCTCCCAAATGGTGCTTGATGGACGTTTAAGTGCGGCATCATTAACCGAAGAGTGCTTTCCATTTCATACTTTCCTGCCATGCATATCAGACGAGTCTGTGAAATCGATTAATGGTTCAATTAATCGCTTCGGAGGAGGATCCGATTACGAGTACCCTGACTAAGTAATCGAGGATGAGTATGCTCCTCCAGTTTGAAGGTCATAATGTCGAATGAGTTGAAAACTCATGAATCTTGAAGTTAGCTCTTAGTCAAATCGTGGAGTAATGGATTCTCTAAGGCTAAAAGAGAAATTTCAGCACGTTTCTGAGTCTGTACATTTCATGTAAAACTACTATAAAGGTTAATTAGGCTTTGTAAAGTGCCTTTATATGATCTTAGATGAAACAGCGAGCTAATTTAAATGAGGGAAAACCTGAATATATTCACAATAGACAGGAAAAAGACAACTAATTAGGAAAGTTGCACAATTATCTCTTAAATAAATCCTTTTGTAAGCGGTATTAAAATATTGATAATAACTACACAAAACACACAAACATTTTCTAGACAAAGCTTATAATTTCCATATAAACTAAGACGAAAATTCCCATCACATTTTTTAAAAATTCTTTACCGTAAATTTACATACCAGTATTTATTTAAATATTCAACAAAAACTGAATATTTCATTATTGTTCAAAATAAAAGCATTGATAATAATAATTTGAAACTATAAATTATGAGTAATCAAATTAACTAACTGCCCCTAACTTTTTATTAATATTTTAGCACCTCTGGTAAATAGATGGTTGCTATTGATATAGTTCGTTTTTTATTTCATTTCAATTTGTAATGAATAATTTTTTTTATAATTCTCTCAATAAAGTAATTTTAAGTATCAAATTTTGGCATAAATTTATTTTAATAGCCTTAAGCCCATCTTTTGTATTGTATGTATATAACATTGCTATTGAAGATTAATCCCATGACGTCATAAGGCCATTGAATATTCCTATGTTGGAGTAATTTTTCAAATCTTATACTATAATACGAGGAATGGTTGCAAAGTCGAAAATCGCCCCAGAATTAATAAACTCAGGTAAACTTGGGGGTCTGGGGTTTTTGGCCACGAGGAATCAATTGGCGCCGGTTTTGAAGCGCTACGGTCGAGCAGTTCGGAGTTACAGATAGGATATTTTCAAACTTTATTAGTTCGCCCTAATGACTAATAGGTTTCAAGCGGTAACGTGCTGCCATCTATAGCCAATATGGCGAACTAATAAAGTTTCCAGAAGTTGATCCGGAACTCAAGGAACTGATCTCGAAATGGATGATCCATAACCCGTGTGGTGATATGAACCCAAGCGATCCGTGCATGGTCAGCAAACATGGAAGAGACCAGTGCAGATGGGGATTTCCAATGGAACATCAAGACATGACATCGCTGGTGGACGATGAAAAGCCGAGGTTTAACCGGTTATCTTTTCACCAATGGTTTTACAAATTTTCTTATGGCATGTATTGTTTTGATAAATCACAATTGAAAATTTAAATCTTTGAGTTAGCTTCGATACCTGTTTTCTCCGAGCGAAGCTCGGTCACCCGCTGGTAGCATATAATATTATGAATAATTTTTCAAATAGTATATAATATACAAGCGTACATTGCTCAAACAATAACCAAAATATATTTAGGAAACAATGAAGCTGATTTCAATTTCATTGCAACATTTTAAAATGTTGCTGAAAACTAAGCAAAAAGAATTTTTAATTGCAAAAATTGCAAAGAAATTAAACTGATATCACTAAAAAGGCAATTTGCAATACCTGCCAGTTGTTATTGGAGTAAACTTCAAAACTTGGTTTAATTTGCAATTAATTCACAATTTAGCTGATTTAAAATTTATAATTAAAGTTTCAAAAACAACGCTACGGATGGCCTATTCACACTATTCAAGATGCCAAAAAAATTAGAAAATTTCCCTTGTAAACGATTCAACACACATTCTCTTTTAATATTATTAAAGAATAATTGAGTATTTAAAAATGCAACTGTCAGAAATCTTAAATTACCGAATTCAACAATAGGGTAAAAATTATTTTTCACTAATTAAATGGCGGCAATATTATAAAGTAAATAAACGGTGATTTAGTAAAAAAAAATTATTAAATAAAATTTAAACTGATAATTGAATCTTAAATGTATTATCTATTATGTGCTGTAAGCGTATTATTTGAAAACATATTTTCAATAAATTAATGGTTATAGATATCCGAAAATAATAAAAAGGCTATTATATTTAATTATAATCTAAAATGGTAATTTTGAAATTCAAAAATGTGTGTTTTATTTTATAAAAGAAAGTATACAATTTAACAATATAGTTTAAACTATCAATATTTTTCTGAAAACTTTTACCATCATATATGACTATTTTTCTGTCAAGAAAAATTATTTTTAAAGAACATTCAGGCATCTAACGCAGAACTATGATGTTTCAAAATGGGTTTATCTATCGTTATTTTATAAACATACTGACATAAGCTAGCATAATATATAAACATTCATAATTACACATGATTATGAAAAGAATTGTTCGAAATAACCTAAAATGTAAATTGTAGGATATAAACTATCAAATTAGTAGCTCTAGTTCCTTGTGTCGAATAACTTTCAAATAAGAAAGATGTTCTGAATTTAATTCGACTTTCAATTAAAATTAATAAAAATTTTATTATTCTTTCGGGAAGAATTTTGGAACGGTTTATTGCAAAAAACAATTCTTGTTCTCTTTTAAGTATTTAAAAAATTATTATTTTGTTGTGCCAATTTTATTTTTGATTGCTTTTTTTTCTTTAATTAAAGTAATTTTTTAAAATATTTTTAAAAGTATCTTACAAAAATAATTATCACACACCTTTATATTATATGTACATATTATTTATATATATATATATATAAGGTGATATTAAATATACCTTTTTTAATGCATGCCATTATTGCTGTAAATTAAAAGAGAATTTTTGTAGTGAAATAAACATAATAGAATTAATCTTACAACATAATCATGCCATGATGCATCGATTTAGAATTTTGGATTTCCTATATTTATTTAATTCTTTTAAGAAATGGAGAAATTAAAAAACAAATAATTAATCAAGCATAAAAGAAAACATTTTCTAAACTTTTGTCAGAAACAAGAGTTATAAGATTAAAATCGCTTTTAAATTTTTAACTTTACGTATATCTTAATATCCTCAAGAAAAAGATTTGCCGTATACAGCGAATTTCTCTCTCTACAACATTAGTGTCAATAAAATGAAAATTATATCGACAATCTGAAATTACGAGCTTTCATTATTCATTATTTCACTATTTTATTATAAATTCAATGAGACAGGATTATTATCATAATGAAAATAATTAAAATATTCTGCTTTATAAATTTAAAAAAATTTCACACACCTCTTAACCCCATTTAAAATACATTTTCACACATGGTGAAAATTAGAACAAATTAGATTAAAATTCGTAGGAAACCTTGTGCAAGGTGCTAAACATTTTCCGTCAAAAATTTTAAAAATCGAAATATCTGAATCTTAATTTTTATTAAAATTCAGATATTCTGATAAGATCCAGCATATTATTTTAATAAAGCAGTTTTCGATTATTCGGACGATCAACACCACCTTCAAATGATGTCAAGGCTCTATTAAGCCGGATAACCGACAACGTGACATAAAAATGTGACCTGTAACGTGACACGAAACTTCTAATACTAATGCATATCGCAAGTTAAACCTGCACTCTAAAAGAGACATTAAAATATATAAATTAATAAGATAATAAAAGATAAATTTATGTTTTTAAGATTCTATAAGGAAAATGAAAGGCATATGAAAGGATACAAATAGAATTCTAACATTTACATTTAATGGCGATGGATTTTTAAACAGAAAATTAAATTATATTTTTTTTGTAATCGCAGACGATCTTTTATAATTGTTTTTTATGCCCAAACTGTTATCAAAAATATTCTTTTTTTTAGTCACGTTGCTAATGGTTGATAGCCAAAGGAATTTAAATAAAATGTCGTCTGCTTCACGTTGTTAGACCACGTGGTATTAAACATGTTAAAAGCAGAACAAACAGAATTTTGGAAATAGTAGAAGTTTACATAGCCATATTTACAAAATATATTTGCTTAAGTGTCTTGTACAAAAATTTATAGTTTTCTTTAATTTTGAAAACTCTAAGCGGTCTTTAAAACAACTGAAGGTTACTGCCAAATTACTGAAATTTAAAATTTAATTCAATAAGTTAAGTTATTTAAATATTTATAATAATAAATATTTTTAAGTAAATAAGTTAGTTAAATATTATTTTTATAAATTATTAAATATATTTTAAGTTAAACTAATAATTTAATTAGACATTTTTTTTCTGTCTACAAATATTTTCCAAAAATATAATCTGAAATATTATTATCTGAATTATGTCACAAAAATTATACTTAAAATAATTTAAAAGAAAAAAAACTGCTCATGAATTAATCAATTTCCTAAAATTTTATAATTTACAAAATTTTAATGTGAAGCAGAATCTATAAGAATGTTCTCATTGTAATGATAAATTCCAACTAATTTCAAAATTTCAAATTTCATTTATTATCAAAGCTAAAATTAAGATTAATTTAATAACTTTCATCGGGTACTAATTTAGAAATAGGTATTTTATTACAATAATTAATATTTACAGTGAAATCGAAATTTCTGAGTTCAAATTTTTAAGCCTAAGCAAACAGAAAGAGGAAATTTTAAATAAATGCATTTTATATTAAAAATTGAAAAATCAGAAACTCTCCACTCTGATCGAAGAAGTTGTTTCCAGGCACCAGCTGGTATAACATATCAAAAATATATGAATCACATTTTTACTTTCTTGTATATATATTATAAAAAAAGCGCAGAAAAAAAATCGTCAAAAAATTTGAAGCCGAGATTTTGACGAATTTTCACGTTTAAAACCTGAGTTCGAGGGGGGGGGAGGAAAAAAACAGGGTTTTTTTTTTAATATCCATCTGTCTCTCTGTGACAAAGATAACTCCAAAATGCTTCGAAACAGAGAGTTCGTATTTGGTATAAGGTCTTTAAACCTCATTTATAGATGTCTATAAAATTTCGAAGGAAATTCTGTTAAGAGGAAGTCCATCCGTCTGGCTGTTTGAATAAAAGTTAACACATTAACTACAATACCAAGGGAGCAAGATATATAAAATTCTTTAAATATATTTAATATTTCTAGTGTAAACACCAATCAAAATCTGAGCCAAATCTAAACAAGAGTTTTTTGTCTATCGATCTGTACTCTCCGAAACATGTAAAACGATACCTCAAAAACAGGGTTACTAAAATGTATAAAGATTGGAATGAATTTTGTGACAACAAGTGTAGTTTTATGTCAGTTTTTTTTTGTTTGTTTCAATCGATTGAGAAAAACATACTTTCGATTTTTGCCAGGAATTAATCGCTAAATAATTCGACAAGGCTGATGGGAAAAATTCAATTAAAAGGGCTAAATTCAAGCCAAAAGTTAATATTTCGTAACTATTGTAAGCCATTGTCAAGGATGGCACCTTTATGAGAGAATATGCAGTAAAGTTTTAGGAGGATAATTCGGGCTGTTTATTTACTTGTATATAAGCTTTTTTTTTATCTATATTGGTTTGGAAATTAGCTATGAAGCAGATTGGAAAGCGTGGGTAGTCGTGATGAATGAATGTCGGATGGGAACACACTCTTGGCCCATAGAAATCATAAGGTAGCTCGCCCTTCTGAATGGTCCCTCTTCTCTAGACTTCTTGCCATTACTGTCGCTGTCTCAGGCCTGAGTACTAACATTATTTGCTCGAACGACCGATCTACATAAACTAGGTTATCTGTCTCCACTCTGGGTTACAATATTCCCATTAACAGTTTCTTCTTTCCAAATGCTGCTTTTTAACTTTTTTTAGCCATCTCTCGTAGATAATGCAGAAATTATTAATTTTTTGCTCAGTAAAATGCGCTTGGAGGAATGACAAATGGCAGACAATATTTTATAAATAAACCTTTCTTTAGAAAATATTTTGTGTTTATTTATTCCTTTTTTTTCATGCATGCCGCCTTAGATTTCTATGGGGACAGTTAAAATATTATTGGTTAAATGAAAATTTTATGAACCCCGTTCATATATATTTTATTACATTGATACTTTTATAATTATGTAGATAATATTACAGATATAATATTTTCTATTATCTCCCATTACATTTAATTAAATATTCAAAGTCTAATTAGTATTCCGATTACAATCCTGATGAAATGACAACAATGATTAATAGGAAAAAAACCTAGATATTAGGTAATAGATTTTAGGGATAGATTAAGGCTTAAATCTATTACCTAGATTTGAGCCTTACCTTTAAATTGTGTTACTACAAAATTGAAATTATTTACTGATGAATTTTTAAAGTTTTGATTTTGAAACCAATGTGATAAAATATGTAATAATGCAAAAAAAAATTATCCACTTATCAAGTTAAATAAAATCTTATTCAATGACAAGTTGAAAGGCAGATGATATGTCATCTGGTTGATATTACATTTTTGAAATGCTAAAACATTAAACGAAATTTGTTCAAATTATTAAAGAAACTGAAATAATTGTAAAGGGCAGCGTTTAATAGTGAATTATTGTGTAAGGCATATTAAAATTTTTGCTTTCATTCTTAGTAACAAAAGCAAAAATGGAAATGTTGTAGGAAGCAACTTTTACATTGGCGAAAGCATGCAAACGATAAATGTGACTAAACGATGAAATGGCAAAAGCATGCAAACGATGAATGTGACTAAACGATGAAATGGCAAAAGCATGCAAACGATAAATGCGATTAAACGATAAAATCTTATTCAACGACAAATTAAAAGGCAGACGATTTGTCATCTGGTTGCTATCAAATTTTAGAAAGGCTAAATCATGAGACGAAATTCTGTCGTCGCTGAAAATCCTGTTTTTTTAATTTTAAGAAGTAATAAAAAATATTTTTTTTTCTTGATGATAACTTCTGGAGTTCTTAAAAAAATTTAAAACCGTTTCTTCCCCAAACTTTATTTTAACCAATTCAAAAATGGGTAATTTATGAGGTTCAAACAAACACACATCGGGTCGGGTCAGGTCGGTCTAATGCCACTTGGTCGTATCAAGCCGAAGAGAAGCTCTTCGGAATTGAGGCAAAAGTGTACATCTTTCGTTGTTAACAAGCATAGTTAAGGTGAAAATACGACTTTGCTCGGACACACACGACACAACCCTTTTTTCGGTGCGGTCAAGCTCATTCATCCATCTGTAAGTCAGAATTTAGATCCAAATCAGAGACCGACTCACGCCTGATTCAGTATCATTTGTTATGGAAAGTTGGAGGACTTTGCAGTCTCGACATATTTAACGTGCCCCAACTGCCATTAGCCAACACGGCGGACTTTGGCCGAGACGAGGACAGAACTCTCTACTTTTCTGTTACGAGATTGACGTACTACCAACCAGGCTACCATGGCCCACAAACACACCTACATTCAATTTAAATAAAGGATTTTCTTTTCCATAACTATATGCAAAAAACACTGGGACAATAATAGTCTGAAGACATAAATTTAGGCTTAATTACTTGATTTTAGTTTTCAAATATGATCAAGCGAGTTAAATTTGAAGTTAAACCTTCTTTTCAATCAGTTAAATACAAATCCCACATCAGTCGTGTTCCTGAATAGAGATCAAACGAATCAATTGAATTAAATTCCGAATCACATTAGGAAGAAAAAAAACTTTTCAAGATCTTCTGTATACTTGAATAAACATGTTTATGGAGAAATTCGGCGAGTATGAAATCATCCTTTACGATCTCGGTACGTTCTCTTTTCCAGTTACTGTAGTTGATTGGTCTTTGATCAAATTTTTTTAAAAAAATTCCGAGTTTGAAGAATTCTCAGAAGAATCCATGTATCTGTTATTTGCAGCATCGAAAGTATGTTGTTTATCTAAAATTTCTTAATTTACCTTTCTTTTTACGCTTTTGTAATTTAAATAACTTACTTCA
>JAPMOQ010052485.1:195625-231728 GCA_026543055.1 Argiope trifasciata
TTTCATTGTCATTCATTTTGATTGTACTGATCTTTATAAAATTGGAGAAAGGAATGATGGGAATAATGATATTACTTTTCTTAAAATCACCTGACAAAGGAAATCTAATTATGTCTTTTAAGAGGGGTGATAAAAAGAATTTACAAGCAGCAGTATCTAGAAAGTAAAAATTGTGCATAGGGATATTGTTACTCAGTGTGGAGTTAGATAGCAATAATAGCAAGATCGTCCGAACAAAGAATGTTAGTACCGAGACCTGAAACGGCGATAGCAATGGCAAGAAGTCTAGAGAAGTAGTCTCCTCTCCCTAGAGAAGTAGCCTAGATACAATTTCTGTGGAACAAGAATGTGCCCATCGGTCATTCCAAATAAATCGTTGAAGTATACGGGCGTTAAGCAATGACTAGATAACAGGTGGCGAAATGGTGTCGCTCTTTTGAAGAGGGCAGAAAGCAAGTGAGAAACCGCAATATGAAAACGTTTAGGTGGGAGTCTGGAGCCACCTCCCATACAGCCCCGATGTGGCTCCCAGTAACTATCTCCTTTTACCGGTATTGAAGAAACACTCATCCGAAGAAAGGTTCATATCAGATGGTGATGTTCAAAAAGGTGCCGAGAACTGGCTCAATAGCCACTGACCTGATTATAACCAAAACAGATTTTCAAATCGATCCAGCGGTGTGATAAATGCCTCAATGGGTTTGGTGATTACATAGAGAAAAGTGATCTCCATATATGTCTTAATTACCATTTTTATGCTGTGTCTAATGTTAATAAAGCCTTTTTCGTATGTTTTGTAACTTTTCTGATTACTCCTCGTACATTACTAAAAGGAATTTTCGCTATTCAAAATTCCAACTCACTCTGATCTCAGCATCCGTCTCCTTCTCCCTCAGCTGCCGTTGTTTCTCCAGCCTTTTCTCCTGCACCTGCTGTTCGACAAGTCGGGCAAACTCCGCATCCCTCTGCTTCCTCACCTCCTCCTCCATCTGCTCCCTCTGCCCCTTCGCCTCCGCGTCCTTCAGCCACAGCTCTGCATACATCTCCTCCTCCTTGGTCTTCTCCTCAGCCTCGGCCAGCCTCTCACAGCGCAGGCGCCGACCTTCCTCGGCAGTTTCGGTGGCGATCTTCCTGCTCATCAACGTGCGCAACTCCTCGCAGTTACGCCTAGAGAGGGTAAGAAAAATTTCAAACTCTGTCTTAATTAATTTTTTTATTTTCTTCGACTTGTGCATGTTTTTGTTATTTGGATAAAGGAAACGGTTGCTTCCATTATCATTTAAAAAGTTACCCTTTTAGTATCATGCCAGCCTTGGCCTGATGCTTGGAGGGTTACAAAGATGTTATAAGGAAAAATTATAAGGAAACTAAGATAAGGTATCCGACTATGTTAAAAACACTGATTATCAAACACATTGACCAATGTTTTTTTTAATTATTATTTCTTGTGATCTATACTTCCCTCTTTCCAAAACGGTTGATCGTTTCTAGAAAAAGGAAGGCCTGACTTATCACACAAAGTAGCATATCTTATACTATAATACGAGGAATGGTTGTCAAGTCGAAAATCGCCCCAAAATTAATAAACTCCGGTAAACTTGGGGGTCTGGGGTTTTTGGCCACGAGGAATCGATTGGCGCCGGTTTTGAAGCACTACGGTTGAGCAGTTCGGAGTTACAGATAGGATATTTTCAAACTTTATTAGTTCGCCATAATGGCTACTTAAATTTTCAAGCGGTAACGTGCTGCCATCTATAGCCAATATGGCGAACTAATAAAGTTTTATGTTTATGCTGGTATAGGTTTATAATATGTTTCTTATGTATGTATATATGTTTGGTTTTTCTAAATAAATTTGTCAAAAATATTGAACTTCAACACACTTCAATCTTTACCTTTACTTTACCTTTGTATAGAATAGTTCCCTTTCCAAACTCTAACTTTGTTTAGAATAGTTTACAATGGTGCACTTTAACCGGTTATCTTTTCACCAATGGTTTCACAAATTTTCTTATGGCATGTATTGTTTTGATGAATCACAATTGAAAATTTAAATCTTCGAGTTAGCTTCGATACCTGTTTTCTCCGAGCGGAGCTCGGTCACCCGCTGGTGTTTAAGTTAAAATGTGCTTTTAACTTTAATTTTCTCAAAACTTTAATTTTCATCAAAATTCTCCGCCGAAATGAACCATAAGCTTTATTGTTGGTGAAATATTTTTTTTTCATTTATAGGTGTTTTTAGAGAAATTAAGTTGTAAATTTATGGAAAAAATGAATGTATAAGTATATTTTACCCAAAACTTCTTTGCATCTCTTAGTTTATCTTAGATTTTGGTTCATTTCATTCATCACTGTATTCTATAACTTGTGTAAAAAGAAAAATAGAATTGCTGCATTACATTGTTGTGTAGAGTGTTAACCGTTTTGTTTAAATTCATTAAAATGTACTACACATTTTCCTGTTTCTCAAAATATATTAAATTTTCCAATAATTTTGTTGTATTTATAGATTTTGTATTATAATTGAGAATACATCTAAAAACTATAGCTTTAAATAGTTTTCTAAAAATCCAATTTTTTAAAAAACTTTCTTCGAAGGCAGTCGGATACTTTAAATAGTCTTCAAATTTAGAAACTCATCGATACTTTCTTTGATAAAAATAAGACTGAGAACTTTAAAACTTTTTAATATCCTTCGAATACGTGTGGATTTAGATGTAGATATATTTAAGAGAACTACTTGCATTTCAATGGTGTACAATATTTATAAAATATGAATCTTATAAGCGATTTGAGCATTTTTGCTAAATCTATGATATTATCCTTGGTGAGTTGTTTAAAACTTATACCCTGGCATGAAGTTAATAGTACTCGAAATTCGAATCTGTATTCCTTTTATACATATTTTTTCAGTAAAAATTTGGCACAATATCAAATTTACATTAAAAAATTTCCTACATTAAAGTAATTCCATATTTATGTTATCACGCTTATGATTTTCTGAAATTACAGACCTATGGATGGTCAACCCCTAGTTAAATTTGACTGAAATTTTTATAGATATCTACATTATCTATTTTAAATCTGTACATCGAATTATATTTATATAGCTATCTCCGTTTTGTTGTTAGCTTATATTCGAACAGCATTTGAAGTACTTCTCATGGTGTACTTGAACTAGGAGTTTCTCACCTCGAGGCATTGCAACTGGATAGGGTAATAACATACCAACGAAGTTAGTAAATAGTAGTGCACGTAGAGAATTTTGTAATTATTTGATTGTTATTATAAGTTGCAGAATTTGCTGTGCCTTTATAAGTTACTTAATAAGTAAGAAAAGAAAGCAGGAAGTGATTTTAGATAAATGAATTATTTATAAAATTGTCCAGTTATCCCCTGTCCCTAACATGAAATTGTGAACCTTCCTCAAGGCCCTGAATCTCCAACATGGCGAACGATAGTGGCGAAATATTTATTTTCAATGTGAATCTAGGATATAACATCGAATAATCCTTGGCATGCGATTACTTCAAAATCGAAAATATATTTTTGGTGTATTTTTTCAACCAAATGAAAGCGGAATTCGATATAAAACTACAATTGCTGCCATAGGATTACATAAAAGTTTTATTTTATTTAAGCCTTTGTGTTTTCGACTTATAGCGTCTACATAAATGTGAAAGTATAGATGGGTAATCTATCAATCCTTCATCGGATTTGATTTAAAATTTGGTATGGACTTACGTTTTAGATCCTAAATTTGATTACTAAATTGTAAGCCGCAGATCAATGGAACACCTTAACAATAGGACCTATAGTGGAAGCTTTATAAGCCAGATAACATCTTCAAGATTGAGTGGCCATGTTATCTGGCTACGTACCCGAAAATTGCGAGTTCGGTCCTTCCTATCGTCAATAACAACATATGTTGGAGATAAAGCAAATTTGTCTATTCTTCAGAAGTTGAAGCTGATTTCTTTCGAAAGTGATATTCATTTCCAGTGGATCCCATCTCATGTGGATCCACTTGGTAACGAAATAGCAGACGGGCTTGCAAAGAAAGGAAGCAGCCTAGCGACTCCGTCTTCTGCAGAGCGCACATGAGAACTCTTCTCTCAGACGAAATCCCTAAATAAGAAGAATTGGATGGTACCCCCTACTTATTATTGAAATAGGACCAATAAGCCAGGTCAGGCCTTAGTTCTTCCGGGTGATAGAAAAACCAACACTTGCCTATCGCGCTTTGTCAGTGGCCACTTTAAATGTCTTTATTTTTCTCAGGATAAAGAATGTCCAAAATGCCGCCAACATCTGGCCTCTGCTAAACATATTCTAAACTGTTTAGACTTCTTTGGAGAGACATTTATTCTTCTCCCTTCCTCGAGTTTGACTTTCTTCTTGTCAATGGATTTTTGGATTGCGTCTAATCTAGTTCTTTATGTTTTGAAGTAATCGTGTTTACTTGCACTTGGATAGCCGGTCGACAAACGTTTGCTAAATAGATATCTCTCAAATTTATTAGAAATCTACAAATTTAAAATAGGAATCCAATACCGAATTTCATTCATATAGATAAAAATATTTTTTAGTCACCCTGCTTCTGGACTTAAGCCAGAAAGAAACATTCAAGCACATTTTCAAAAACATGTTCTTGGACTTCATCGAAAACTCGAGATTGCTATAATTCTTTTATTCATGCTTCGTACATGAGAAGGTGAAATTTTAACTGGTAAAGAATTCCAAGTTAATCCACATATAATCTGGTTCTGATACATTGAGAAGCGGGAGGAGATATGACGTAAGAATGGCATGATAAATAAATATGTGATTAAAAGTGTAGTCACATTACTGACTCTCCGACCCGCCCGAAGTCACACGAATAAAAAAAAGTGAATGACGGGAACACCACAGCAGCAACATGAAGGAACTTTGGTTGAATCTTACGGGCCATTACCAGCCACAGTACAACCCTCCCCGAAAGAAGTACTCCTCTACATCGATGGGAGTAGCCAGATCCTCCAGCTTTTGAGTACCCATTTGGGTGACGTAATCTAATCACCATGCAGGAGGCATCTCATCCTCATTTCGAGGAACCCCCCTGGTAGGGTATCAATTCTGGCTCAGATTCTCTCCTTCATAACCAACTATTGAAGATAAATTAAAACTGAAGGCATAAACAGTAATATAATTCAAAACAATCATGTTTATTGCAACCCTATTATTTTCTTTCACTGTCTCTCTGGGTAGACTTTCCTTTTTTCCAGCAAATGAGCTCTTTTGTTTGGTATCAAAGGCAGCAGCTAACCCAACACAGTCAAGCTATACCTTTTTCTCCGGGTAGACTTTTCTTTTTCCCTGCAAATGAGCTCTTTTGTTTGGTATCAAAGGCAGCAGCTAACCCAACACAGTCAAGTTATACCTTTTTCTCCGGGTAGACTTTTCTTTTTTCCTGCAAATGAGCTCTTTTGTTTGGTATCAAAGGCAGCAGCTAACCCAACACAGTCAAGCTATACCTTTTACTGGGCCTGCGTCCTGGCATAGGAGTAGCACGTCTTCTCCGTGATCCAGTCGTCCCGGTTCCGGCATGGTTGTTATTCATCTGTGTACTATCTATGAAGTATGTGAAAGTGGCCTCATGTAAAAAAATTGTGCTAGCGAATGTGAAGCATGAGTCGCTAAAACGTTCTCTTAGCTCTAGACTCTCTTAGCACTACCAAAACAATAAATGTTATTTCGACTTAAAATCGCTGATTTTGTAAGGGCCGAGGTGGCCTGGTGGTAGGGTCTCGGCTTCGGAACCGGAAAGTTACAGGTTCGAGAGCCGATTCCACCGAAGAACCGCAGTGTAAGGAGGTCTGGTGTACGTTAAATCCGTCGGGGCCAAATGTCTTCCCACTGGCGTGGTGTGGAAGTTTAGAGAGGGAGAGTGCCAGCTCATGTGTCTTCCTCATCATCTGATCATGGCTCAAAATCAAGAGGTTCGTCCCAATATAGCCCTCGTGTTGCTTCAAAAAATGGGACGTTAATAACTAACTAACTATCGCTGATTTTGTCAGTAGTCTTGTCTATGACAAGTACCATAAGAAACAACAGCAACCTGAATATCTTTCAATCTACCAGCACACACGAAATACTAGACATAATACTGAAATTACAATTTTGCTGTTTGCTTTTAGTAGATGCATTCTTTTCACGTCAACTGGCAATATAAATACAATGATCCATCCATTTGATTTGCATGATAAAAGAAAAAAATATTAAACTAAAACAGAATTGAAACTTGGGTATTTTTATATTTAAATATTCGAAGTAAATCTTTTCAAAAGTTGAAATATGATGCATACTGTGTATTATGAGGTATTGTTAAAGTTATGCATCGCATTAGTCCATCATCATGTTATGTATGCCAGGTGTATGAGACGGCACTCAGCTGCTGAAACCGCTTGTTTTAAAATGATCAAATTTAATATAAACGTATTCGGAAGAAGACAATATGGACCTTTGTAGGGATTTTTTAAAATTTTTAATTAATTAAAAATGAAACAAATGCATTTTCTGTTAGTGGAAGAGGGGAACTAGTAAAATCTTCGCAATTCTGACCACATAAATTTATTGTCAAACCTCACATTAATCTATCCCTTTTTCAAAATCAATAGTTTCAAGAATTCCCAACGGTACTGAAGACGCAAAATGCATTCCCAACGGTACCAAAAGTACTGAAGATTTTGCAGGTTTTCCTGTATTGCTTCCAAAAATGTAATTGCAAAGAACCAATTTTAGCCCCATTTTAAAATTTAATAAATCTTTTTAAAAATATGTATTATAATATCGTTAAATGTTTACAAAATTTAATTCATTTATTTAAAGAAAATTTTTCAAAATTTTTAATAATCTATTTTATTGTTGCAACAGATTATAAAAAAAGTTTGAAAAAAATAATCATCAAATATTTTATAGCATATTATTTTCATTGTTATAAACTACGAAATAAATATTTTACAAATTGCATGTTTAATGTATGAATGCTAATAATGAAGAATCAGTAAAAAAAATTGCATCACCATGGAAGAATATGAAGACTATTTGACATTGATTACCAGCTTTTAAAGACATAATGATATATGATTCGACTCTATGAGGAAAATGTATGTGCACAATAAACAGAAGATGGTGAAACTGTTAAAATAACATGACTTTAATGTCTATTACAATCTAATAGCTAAAAAATATTCAGCTGGAGGGAATCATGAAAAACAAATTAAGAAGAAAAGATTTAATTCATTTGAAAATACAATAAATTACTAAAGAATCAGCAGGCCTCCAAAGATGACTATTATAGATTTAAAAAAATTAATTCAAATAGCCAAATAACTATTTTCCGCGTTACAAGTAGTTATAGTCATGAAATGAAAAAATCCAGTTTGAATTGTCGTGATTTGCACAAAATGCATTTCACAGGAGCATGCATTGTCCGCCTAACATAAGGTAGAAATAATCTACGAGGTGTGCAATTGAAAAACAATAAAATCATGAACAATAAATTATGAAAAAAATATTGAATTGAAAATACAGTTAATTACTGACAAACCAGCGGGTCTCCAAAGGCAACTATAATAGTTAAAAAAAATTATTCAAATGGCCAAATAATTATCTAACCACTTTACGAGCATTAATAGCAATGAACTCAAAAAATCAAGTTTGAATTGTCGTGATTTACGCAAAATGCATTTCATAGGAGCATGCATTGTCAGCCTAACATAAGGTAGAAATAATCTACTTGGAGTACAATAGAAAATAATAAAATCTGTTAGCCTTATTAGACATCGTCGACTTTGCGGAGAAAACAAACAACTTTCATTTCTTTACCCCTTCCACTTATTATGCATGTACGTTAAATTGAATCGATTCTTATATAAATATATTTAATAAAATACCATGCTTGAAGTTATAGATCTAAGAACACACCTTTAATTTACTCATATTTTCAATCTTTTTATCTCGATGACAAGCTATTTAATACCTGGCACTTGTTTTTAGAAACTGTATTTTAATTGCAAAACGCTGTTTAAGAAACCTATATTTACACACCTTTACTTAACTTGGGACGCTTCATGCTTGTAAAGAAAGAAGTTTTTCATCAATTTTCATTTTATTCTAGATATATCAGAGCTTTGAAATTCTGCGTAATTTCCAGCTCTAAATAAGGATAAGCCACTTTAATTCTTTCAGAGTATAATTAAAATGCGATTACATTTAGATAAAATTCCTAAAATAATTTAAAATTCGTGTCTGTAATATAAAATGTTCTTGAAAATTTTGTTTAAATATTAAAAGCAATTATTACAATTAGTGAGAAATATATATATATATATTTAAAACTGGAATCTTTAAAAAGATAATGATTTGTATTTTTAAACTGCATAAAATTCATTTTTGTATTTGGGAATTATCATCAAAATACCAAAACTTGTATTTATTGAAATTCTAACAAAAATTGAAAAAGAAAATTGCTCCGAGCTGCATATTATTCCCCTCTGAAATATATCAAATTGGTTGACAGGAAGTAAACAGGAGGTTCTGCCGTTTAGAGCATCTGCAAGCACAAAGTTTATTATTAGCAGAAACAAATCTCGCCATTATGTCTTCTAATACTAGTTATATTAATACTTTGAATCCATTCTTAAATATGAATTAATTTACGAATAATTTTGAATGTCAACTACACTTATAATGAGCTTATGTCCCTTATGGCTGGAAAATTGCAGCATTTCCGATATTTTTTCAAAAAATTTTATTTTAGCTTATTTTGTAGCATTTATTACGTTTTCTGTCTGATTATTTATAATCATATTCAAATGTATGTTAAATTGTTCGTTGTTTGCGTCATACGAAAGATAATTTTTAAAAAAAGTTTACAAGCAGCAGCATTTGGAAAGTAGAAATTGTAGAAATTGGGCCTATCGTTACCCAGAGGAGAAAGACGTGGAACTAGTTTTCTTAGACCGGTCGTTCAAGAAGATTATTTTAGTACAGAAGCCTGAAACAGTGACAGTAAAGGCAAGACATCTAGAGAAGTGGTCTCGCGTAGAGGTGCAAGCCGTGCTACGATATCTGTGGGTAGAGAATGGCGCCCCATAGGACGTTCACACACAAAACGTTGAAATGTACAGATTAGAAATAATGAGAATAGACAATAGGTGGTCAAATGGTGTCATTCTTTTGAAGTGGGTAGATAGATTGCTGGATCCGTTTAGGTGGGAGGTCCTGAGCCAGTCCCCATACAGGCTCCCAGTGACTATTTCCTTTTCCCGGCATTGAAGAAACACTAATTCGGAACAGGGTTCGTATCAGACGGTGATGTGCCGAGAACCGGCTCAATAGCCAAAAACCTGATAATTACCAAGACAGCTAAAGACATTGCTCGAGAGATGTGATAAATGCCTCCACAGGTTTGATGATTATGTAGAGAAATTGCCGCCAAATATATCTCTTAATCAAAATTTAGATTCTGAGTCTATTCTGAATAAAGCATTTTTTCCTTTGCCTTGTAAATTTTTTTGGGGGGCGGTGGGGATCACCCATCGTATAATCGCAGTCAAAATGAAACAAATTTATAATACTTCTTCTGAAAGATTGTGGTTGATGAATATTATCTGTGAGTGTCACAGCAACAAAAGCAACTTAGCATTTCTGCGCCCGATAAGCATTGGTGAAAGTGCTTTAAGGTAGGAGAACGGTCTACTCACCACTGTACTAAACTAAGGCAAATGGAAAAATGTTTTGTTAAGAATACACTCAAGATACAAGTGGTAATTAGGAAACATATGCGGCTGAAATTTTTCTACATAATCCCCAAACCTGTTGTGACCTTTATCACACTGTTGGACCAATTTGTTTCACCCACAACTGAGGATAATCAGGTCTCTGCCTATTGAGTCAATTCTCGGCACCTTTTTGAACATCGCCATCTGATATGAAACTTGCTTCGGATAAGTGTTTATTCGATGCCTGGAAAAGGAAATAGTCAGTGGGTGTTAAATCGGGGCTGTATGGAGGAGGGAGGACTCCAGACCTCCCACCTAAACGTTTCCAGCCATTTTTCTTCCTGCTTCGAAATAACAACACCATTTCGCCACCTGTTGCCTACTCATTGCTTCGTCCCTGTGCACTTCAATAATTTGTCTGCGAATGTCAGATGGGGACACATTCTTATCCCATAGAAATCATATCACGGGTCGCACCTGCGTGCGAGATCTTTTTTCTAGACATATTACCATTACACTCGCTGTTTCAGGTCTCAGTATTAACACTATGTCCTCGAATGACCGCTCCAAGACAACTTGGTTGTCTATCTCTAATCTGAATAACAATATTCCCATCGATTATTTTTGGCGGAGTATAACCAGATATGGTTCTTGCGCCATAAAACTCCAAACAAACAAACCAATCTACTATTTTTACTTTCTAAATAATATTGCTTTTAAACTTTTTTGGATTACCCCCCGTATAAGGAAAAGTCTCAAACCTGAATTTGTATTTCCTCCCATTTGTCAACCTATGTTGTGCATCTTTTTTATTTACATTACTTTAATATTGTAAAATGCAGTAAGCATCTGCACCAAAATATTTTCTTTCAGCAATATAAAATTCAAATAAATGGTTTTTCATATAACAGAAAAACGATTTTTTAAGGTTTTATTTATTTGGGTTTTTTTAAAAAAGAGCTAGAATAACGATATGATTGTTAAATTGCCAAATATAATTTTTTATACAGTAAAAGTAAATTAAACATCATTAATGATGGTTATTTTACTCTGAAAAAATGCAAAAAATATGATATTTCACGCTGAATTTTAGAAGTTTCATTTCCTGAAACTAATAGCAATTTCTTTATTCTTTGTAACGAGAAAATGACATAATTTTCGAAACGATTTGATCTGAATTTGACGAATTTACATATTTCAGTTATCTTACAGACCTTTAACTCTCTAAAGGCGGGGGATCTTGACGAAAATATGCCAGGTAATACGGATCAAATCGTAATACTACGACTCCCGCTTTTAATGTGATAACATGAAGGCTTGCTTAGAAAGTCGACTCTTTTTGTAAAAAAATGTGATTTTTTTAAATTTAATATTCCAAATTCTTAAACGGTTTTCTTTAAAAAAAAACATTTAAATTCTGTTTTTAAGTTCATTTTTTAAGGGAGAGGAAGAGGGAAATTAAAACTTATTTTTATACTTATATTTATATACATTTAATGCTTTTTTACTTCTTTCAAGGTTACGTTTTCAAAATCTTAACTATTATAGAATTTCATCTTGTCTGTTCCAATATCTTCTTAAGTGTGAAAGCGGTAACTTAAAAACACAGCAATTAATAAATGAAATATGACTCATTGTTTTCTCAAAATTTTGTGGAAAATTTTCTCATTTTGTCAATTTGTTTGTTATTTTGTATAGATGCAAATGTAATAACTCTAAAAACACAGTATCAGAGTACAATACTAGCTCTATATCAAAATTTTATTTTCATTTGGATAGAAAAAACGCGTTCAAAATACATATTCGATTTTTTGGTGTTAGTGTATTCACGGTATTTCCATCATATTACGCTTGTTGCGAATGGCAGCGCCTCACCCAACCAATCAGAGCTAACCTGAACAGACGTCAACTATTGAGTTCTGTATATAGTCAGTCGTTTTGTAGTTTTGGGTTGGTTTTTCTCTTTTAACCTTTCTATGTAACTTTTGTGTTTGTCCGTGTTTTTTGGAATAAAAGTCTTTGTGTGCCACATCCTTTGCCTATTCAGTATCTAGTTCGTTTTTAGCCAAAACCCGACATCGGGTAGATGTCAGCCCATAGTAATAATAATTATATGCAGCTTAACTACGCTACAACGCTAGATTTATTATTAGATCGATATTCTATAACTGTTTTCCCCCAGTGAATTGCGATTAATTAAAAAGTACTGATTTTCTGTGTGTACCATGAAGTACTATTTCCCAGAGACCGGGACTATTTGGTTGATAGGGCTTTGAACACATGTCCGTTAGATTGCGAGTTCGAGCCCACCTGCCAAAGATTTTCCGTGCGTGGTGGGGACTGACGCACGTATAAATCTGTCATGGTCACAAAGTCCTCCATGTCGAGAGTAATACCACTAGGGGTACTGGATCAGAGGTTCAGGTCTAAATTATGATCTGTCGAAGAGTGAATGAAAATGCATGAAAGAAGTCCGCTGCGTAAAAAAGGTTGTGATGCATGAGTGGCAGAGTAGTACTTTTAATCCTAGATGGCACTACTGAAAAAATCGAAAGACTACAAATACCTATCGGCTTACATCACTGTATTCGTAACAGCGGGCTTATCTAATGGCAAGCGCCGTAAGAAACAACAACGCTATTTCCCAGGTATGATACTTTGAAAAAAATAAGAATGTGTGATGTTCATATTTTTTCAAAGATGAATTATTTTATATGCACAGATGGGGGATAACGTATTCGCTCGTGAGCGTAAGTGAAAATTTTAGGAAGAACACCAGCTGGTTTCACTGTAATTATAAGTTTATATGAAATTTTGATTTAAATCCATCAAAAAATATATTTTTTATCCATCTGATAATTTGCATATATATGATTGGTGCAACTGATAACAGCAAGAAACTATACAAATGAATCATTATATATGACTTTTTCAGCAAACGTTTAGGTATTTCTTTAATCTTGAACCGTATCTTTCTACAAATTGACTGTCCTTATGAATACAAGCACAATAATTCTAAAAAAATGCATGTCAAATAATAAAATTGAATTTAAATCTTGCCATTAATATCGTAAATTCAGAAATCAATAATTCATGGGCAGCAGCGCAAAATTCACATTCGATTCCTTTCAATGCAATTGTGAAGTTAAGCGCAAAAGGCATCGCAATGGTAAACAGTCAAGAAAGTCGAGAGGATTAACATCCCAACGGTTAGGACAAAGCAGCAGAGAGAGTAAATCCTCGAGATTTATCTTTGGAAACATTCCAGATTTTGAACTGACAGCAGCCATTTTATCTGAAGTTTATGTTCTAGGATATTGTTCGATCAAGTATTTCGTGATTTCAAAGAATTACTATCTATAGTTATAAGAAGTGCTCGGCTTTTCGACTGTCATATTTACAATATGATATGGTTGGTGGTATATTCGCAGTGTAATAATGATAATTGGTTATGTATTTTTGACTTCATCTGTTGAAGATTTTTGTTCTTTTTCGTATACGTAGTATGAAGAAAATACCTACAGTAATAGACAAAACATTCGAATTCGAGATTTTGACGAATAAACACACTTTGCACTTCCTTAACACGTGTCTTAAAATTTTCCGTCTGTCTGTTTGTGACAATAGCACATTTCTTAAAATTGTCCGTCTGTCTGTTTGTGACAATAGCACGTTTCTTAAAATTGTCCGTCTGTCTGTTTGTGACAACAGCACGTTTCTTAAAATTGTCCGTCTGTCTGTTTGTGACAACAGCACGTTTCTTAAAATTGTCCGTCTGTCTGTTTGTGACAATAGCACGTTTCTTAAAATTGTCCGTCTGTCTGCTTGTGACAAAGATAACTCAAAAGCGTTTTAAGCTAAACAGACTAAATTTGGAAAATACATTTAAAACCAAACTTTTATATTTCTCTCAAAAATTGAGCAAAATCTAATCATAAGAAGTCTGTCAGTCCGGCTGTAGTTTCGGATTTTTTTATCGAAGTTATCTGGCCGATTTATCGTGTTACTTTGAAGTTACTGTGTTAATTTATTGAATGTAAATTAACACGATAACTACAAAACGAAGAGAACGTTTGGCGATGGTTTTGGCTGGAATTGTGCCAATGTGTTGGTTAAATTCCGCCAAGGATTGAACTCGCGATCTTCCGCTTTCCAGCAGAGTAACATATCCCCTATACAAAAATCACCACAAATGCTTAGTGGCTGTTACTGGCTTATTAAGATATCATTACAAATGTAAAATTCGATACACGGATTTAGCATCTTTAATGCAGACGCTTGTTGAATTTTAAGCGAAATCTAACAACAGATTGACTGACTGTCTGTCAGTACTTTCTGGAAAAGGTAAACGCGTTAAATTATAAAAAATTTGACTTAAATGTATCAAATTTAGAACGTCAAATTAATAACTTTAAATGTAGTTTTATGCCAAATTTTTATTTCAATCAGTTTGGTTTGAGTTTGAGTTTAATGAAGTTTACTGGCGCTAAAACAATTTCTAACTATGCAGAGCCAACCGCAAGGTATGTATAAACATATGGTTTTCAAAAAGGCGCATGGTCATGTTTTAAAAGTTTAATCAAAATCTCTACTCAAATATTTTATTTTAGATTTAAAAATCTATGCATAAATAGACTATTATATAGGTTTGAAGCATTAAAAGAAAATGAAAAAATACTTATATAAGATAAAAGAAATCAATCATTTTTAAAGAGGTAAAAAGTTAAGGATGAGGCTCTTTATGAAGGATGTCCTTAAAACAAAATGAGAGGAATAAAAACATTGAATACTTGAGTATCAAAACGTAGGCACTCTATCTTCAATAAGTTGGAAAGAAAGCGTCTGGAACCCGAATTCCATTCTTGAATACATTTTACTGCATGTCAGGCATTAATCGCCAAAATTATCGCCAAGCATCACACGATTGATATAGTTAAAATGCTAAATTCACTATTGTAAAACTGTGCTCTGCAAAACTTTCGCCGTTATAATATCTTTATTAGACTTCAAATGAATGTTTGGGTAAGCCCAAACCCACTGATTGCAGATGATTGCAAAATTTAGAGTTCAATTTACAGGATTCCAGCAAACAAATAAAATTTAATTAATCAAGAACATAATCTCATTTGTTCTGTATGTGAGATTTCCATAAATTTATCCTTTTACCAATACCATTTTTGAAGATTTTTCTTGACTTTCCTTAAGAAAATATCATAATGTGTTACTGTACATCTTCTACAGATTTTAAATTTTTGCCACTTAGGCGATACTGCAAATTCAACAATTCACACACAGACAGATATATTTATTGAAAATTCCTCAATTGGTCTCATTATGACCTAATGTGTGAAAATTTGACAAGATCTACAACTCTAAGAATAGTTTTATCACAACCTGCCTTGAAAACAACATAAATATCCCGATAATTTTTTTATTGTAATACTTTCTCAGAATACAGAAAACTCTTCGTACGAAGAAAAGAATTAACGAAAATAAAAGAAATTGTAAAAAGCATTTAAAAGGAAGCGTTTTCGTGATTGTATTTGATAATTCTTATTATTTATGAAAGTTGAAGCTTTCATAAATCATAAGAATTGCTAAGTGCAGTCACAGCTTACAAAATAACAATTATAATACTTATAGCAACTGCAGTCTCCTTTATAGCAGAAGTAATTAAGTCAAAAGGCAAGTTAAACTGAGGTAAGATAATTCTCCAGCAATCTTTTAGCAAATTCTCTATTATATATTAATTTCTACTTTCTTTTAAAACTTAAAGGAGTTTCATTATAATTGGAATAAATACAAAAAAGGTGAAGAATTTTTTTATTTCCTACAAAAAGAACTAAAGCTTATCATTTTGGGGACCAATTTTCCGTCAACTGTCATTTTTAGATATATAATCAAAAATCAGTAATCCACTCTAATATATCAAAACCCAGAATAGAAATTATGTCTAAATTATTTCCTCAGTATTAATAAGTTCAAAAATTAAAATAATTTAAAATTAATTAAAGAGCAATTTGAAACAATTAACATCCAAACAAAGGCAACAACATGTAAAATGTTTGGAAAATGCATATAAACTATTTCTAAATTGTTTCATCTGTATTAATGAATTCAAAAAATTAAATAATTTAGAATCAATTAGGCCTTGTAATTTGAAACAATTAACATCTAAGCAAACGATAACAACATGCAAAATATTTGAAAAATGCATGCAAACTATTTCTAAATTATTTCTCCAAAATCAATAAATACCAAAAAGGAAATAATTTAGCCTTAAATAAACAGAGAAATTTGAAGCAATTAACATCCAAGCAAAGGACAACAATATACAAAATATTTGGAAAAAGCATGTAAACTGTTTCGAAATTATTTCCCCAATATTAAAGAATTCAAAAAATGAAATAATTTAGAATTAATTCGAAAGAACGATAAACCAAGTAAACATCAACAATATTTGAAAAATGCATGTTCATGCAACAAAATCACAAAAGAAAAACACAAGATAAAAAATAAAAATAAAACATGTTCCATATTGATCTCAATAAATCCTGTAGAGCTGATTTCCCGTTCGAAAGGATGACGAATCACAACTCGCAACATTTCCATTGACTATTCGATCGATACAAATTTCTATTCGAGAATGAATAGCGCTCAGACGATAAATTATTTACCGCTTTTACAAGAGCAGAAAAATAAACAGCTTATATTTTTCATCCCGGGACATCGCGTGAACCTCTTCATTTCTTTTCATAATACAAGGGCAATAAATAAATCTTTCAGCAAACGATAAAAAAGCTTACTGGATGTGACAACGGTGTAATAGAAACCTGGGAAGAGATGGATTTCTTTTCGATTTTTTTTCGTTTGGATGTAACAAATCGCGTGATCTCACTGCAACCGCTTCAGGTGTGGATCAAAAGGTGTATTCAATATAAGGCTTTTGTCTGAAAAACATTCAATTTTAGGGATAAATCTAACAATACTTTTCTGCGGCCATTACCATGATGGGTCCTGTACTAAACAGTGCTGCAAAATAAGCTTTATTTGGTACTGAGTTTTATAGCTTAACTGTATCTCTATAAATAAAAGATTTCCAATAAGATTATAATGATATGGTGCTGCAATAAATGTAAAATGGAACCTTGTGATTATGGTTTTAAATAATTACCGTTGGAGTGCAGTCTATTTAACAAGATTATTTCGTGCGAAAAATTTCAGCAAAATATTTTATCTGAGGCTGGATTTTAATGGTTCTATAAGAAAAGTTCTTAAATTTGTAATTTTCATAAGTATTTAGCTCCTACTATGTTAGAACTTACACCTGTTATCTATATCTATACTTATAATAAAGATCAATGTGAGTGCTTGTGTGTGTGTGTGTGTGTGCTTGTGTGTGTGTGTGTTGGCGCTCTACAGGCCAGACCGTTGGACCTACAGCTACCAAATTTGGTACATGTATACCTTGGAGGTCCGGAATGTGCACCTCGGAGCCCCTTTTCCGAATTTTTAATTAGAATTTGAATTAATTAAAATTTAAGCGAAATTTCAACGTTTTTCCGTTATAACTTCCGAAAATATTGCACAAGCATGATTTTTATATCAATTTAAAGATAAAAAAAATTAGCTTTCTAACGGTATCAATTTTTTTAATTTATAATGTAAGCTTCTATTTTTAACGAATTTTTAAAGAAATATTTTAACCATGTTTTAATCACGTGACTGGATAAAATAAAAGAATGCCGGAAGTTCAAATAAAAAAAAAATTTCATCGCAAAATAAATCTACAGAAATGCAACTTTTAAGCCCGTGACTGGATAAAATAATATAAATATAAAATGTGATATTTTCTTTAAAAAATAAATGCAAAGCAAAGGTTTCTACAATCGTTTGCAATATCTATATCATTAACTCAATAAATCTTCTTTATTTACGGTAAACCTGATTGAATTTAGACAGGATATGCATTGAAATCCCGACTCAATGGCATATTTATGTAATCGTTTGCAATATCTGTATCATAAATTTAATACTTTTTTTCCCTTTCTCGCTTTCTTTAAAAAAACATATTTAATATTTTGGCAACATCACCGATTTTTTTTAATATTTTGGAAGCATAATCGATGGTTAAAACTAACTGATTTATAAAATTAAAGAATATTATTAGGAAAAGGTGTACTTTTAGAACTTTCCGTCCATCATCTTAAAGAAAATATTAATTTCAGGTCAATCAATGCCCGGAATTACTTCAAGGCTAATGAATATGTGATTTAATTGAAAATTTTAGAACGCTTTACTCATGGTGAACCAGCTGGTCGCCAAAGGCGGCTAGTGTTCAATAAAAAGATTAAGCTATCAATAAAAAAATAGTCCATTTATTGAATCGATAAAAATATAACAAAAATAAGGGCAATTTGTGAAATGATTAAATATTGGGAAGTTATTGGGTGCAATACTAACTACGTTTCCTAAAATCAATGAGAATTTTTATTTATAGATACAACAAAAAATAATAAAAAAGATTACAAAAATGAAATCTACTATCGAAAATGTCTAGCTATTAGGTGAGAACATTATTATTTCAATGAATATATATTTTTATTATAGATATTTTGTTGTATGTATATATATACTGTGAATGAAAGATTTTGTTTCACAAAAAGTTTTGTACACGAAGAATCAAAGTATCATCCGGATATTAATATTCAAGATTATAGAGATTCAGGTTGTTATTGTTTCGCTAGATCATAGATACCCAACGGGGGTGATAACGCCCCCTTTTGAGCTTTTGAAGTTTTCATTTGGGCGGTAAAAGACCCAGAGAAAATTAGGGGGCGTTGATATGGTATAGAGGGGCTTGAGAAGATTAGCCAAATATAGTCTACAATGACTTCAAGGAACGATTCCAGGACATTTTAAACACGGACATACCTGACTGGGTTTTGTATCCTTTTTCCAATGTCAACACAGCAGGATCAATGAGGAACTAAATATTAAATTCAAGAATATCTATCAAGAATTTTGGTTGCAGAAGTCGGTTTTGCAACTGCTTTCAGGATTATGGTCGATTGTTCAACGACTTCTGATGGCATTCCCATCATATTTAGCAAAATGTGGATTTAGTGCTGTAGCAGCATTGGTAACATAAAAGAGAAATCGGCTCCATAATAATGAACGAGGCGACTCACGGTTGCTTTTTAAGTAAAATAGAACCCGATATTAACAAGCTCCTTAAAATGTATCAAATCCAGCCTTCTGATTAGTTTAGAAATTCGATGTCTTTAAGTTTTAATAAAAATGCTTTTTGCTAAAGTATGCGTGTTAATTGTTCTCTGAAACTGTCAATTTATTTATTTAGAAAGTAATTGTTTAATATGGATTACTTCGTGTCATCAAAAACCCTACCTGTCCTTATAGCAGGAAAGCTAAAACTCTTATTCCTCTTTTTTTTTTTAATAAAGAATAAATTCAGTAGCGTTTCAATTCCAACAATATTCTATCCATTAGTAATTTTTTTATTCTTGTTTTTCCCATGCATTAGGTACGCTCTTAATTCTCTGAAGTGTGAGGGGGGTGGTATTGAAATATTCACTAGAAAAGGGTGCACCACTTCAAAAAAGGTTGGAAACCTATGAACTAGATGAATAAAATAACCAAAGCAGAAGAGTTGCAGAAAAAAAGTTGAATTTAGTGATAATTCTTATATTGATTTTTAAGGTAGAAACTTGACTAAAATTAATTTTTATTATAAATTAGTTTCTAATTTCAAAATGTTTAACGAAGGGTAAGCTTGATGTTTCGAAATAATCATTCGTTACAACACTGAGTGAACAAGGTAGCAAGTTTTCATTTATGAATTTAGCTTGAAATATATGTTTATATGATAACATTTAAAAATGATGCAAAATTTTGATGAATGAATTTAATATTCTACATACAAAATTTGGTGAGATTAAATTAATTTTGACAAAGAAATCTTAAAAAACTATTGAATAATCGATAAATAAAAATAATATTTTTGCTAAAATTAATGCAATATATGTATTATAATTACGGATGGAGAAAACTTTATTGTTAACTAAACATTTAGCAATAATTTTTTCATAATTTAATTCCTACTACAGTAAACTCTCGCTACAACGATACCCGATACAACAATGACTCCCTCTGCTACAATAATGTTTTGTGGTCCCGGTGATTTTGCATATGAACTAATGTTAATCTCCCCTCAATATTGCGATATTCTCTAGAACAATAACCCTCTGTAAAACGATTTTTTCAATCTAAACTTCAGTATTATTTTCTCCCTTTATAATAATATTTTGATTTTCAAATGCTTTTTTTTCATTTTCTTTTGTTATTTTTTCCGTCTATTAAGTCTCATTGTGGATATTGTGGAAGTTGGTAGGAAGTAACAGAAAAAACCATTCGGAATTGCTGGAAAAAGGCTGGTCTTTGTGTTATGGAAGATAAGAAATCTGATAATGATGAAAATTCCATAGACAATGATCTCTCAGATGATCAAGAATGTGTTTTGCACATCAAAAAATCCGTATCCCAACTTGAAGAAACAACTGGTAAAAAGTTTGGAATTAGTATAGAAGACTATTTAACAGCAGATGATGATCTTATGGTTTTAGCAGGAGTTACTGATGAAGATATTCTCTCTGAAATTATTGATGAGATAGGAAACAATGATGAAGATGATGATGATAATACAGGTCCATCGCAGTCCTTATTGTCATCCCAGGAAGCTCTTCAATCTGTGAATTCTCTACGGACATTTTTTTTCAATCCTTCCGTCGACAAATGAAGAACATTTTCGTGCACTAGACTCAATGCATACTGTATTGGTGAACTTAACAGTAAAAAAATGAATAAACAAACAAAAATATTGGATTATTTTCAATAAAAAGTGTTTTCAGGTATGTGAATATTTCTGCGCTTATTTTCTGAATTTATCTTATTTATTTATTTTTTTGGTATTTAAACCACTATTATTAGTATTCTACAAATTAATTTCTTCTAAATATAGACTTAAAAGTAGTATGTTATGCACCTTAAACTAATAATAATAATAATAATAAACTCTTATTAAATGCTCAAAATATGTGGGCCCTCGATATAACAATATGCCTCTCTACAACAATATATTTATTTGGTCCCTAAAATATTGTTGTAACGAGGTTTTACTGTATTAGTTCACACTCTTCCTGTATTTATTTATTTATATATCTTGTTCAAATTTTTAAATAAAATACTTTTTATTCATCCATGAATATATTTTTTAAAACTTGTAGAAAATAACACTTGATGTTAATACAGTTTTTATTTTCAAATATAAATTCATTCAATAAATTTAATGGCTTTTCAATACTTTAAATATATTTTTAGCAGTCTGTAATTAAAATTGAAATCAACAGACAGTAACACAATCTGTAAAGTGCGAGGATTTCAGTATTTTTCACGTTAAGGTGAAGAATACGAGTACAATTTTTGCAAAAATAAATAAATTTTTTGACAACTTTTCATTAAAATGTAACTAAAATAAAATTAAAAAAATTCTTTGTTGATCTAAGTAGGAATTGAATTAATGTTTAAAAAATATTTCTTGTTTTTATTTAATCCGTTTCCGCTTTGAGGGAGAATCAATAATTAAAATATTAATTTAGATGTCTTTTCCCATAGGAACTATGACGGATTGGAAGAGAAGCTTTTTGCGATCAATTATATTCAGGACTTCCTAATATCTTTATCTTCTAATTGTATTTCTTAAAATCTATAGTTATACTCCTTATATAAATATTTGTTCTCTTCCTTGACTCTTCATTAACATAAAATAGTGCAGCTGATTAAATGACATTTTCACTATGATATCCATCTTATCAAATTTATGTAATGCCGAAACTACTGTAAATATACCACCACCTGCCAGAATTGATAAGCTATATGCACAATGTAAACATGACTAATTTGCAGCTGCCATCTGAGTTGACCGAGACCGTTAAAAAAAAGATTTCTATGCCATATTCGCTCCATTGTTATTCTTCTTATAATTCTGTTAGTTCTTATTAATATAATTTCATTCGAATTTTTGTGGAAATTCATGAAAGAGAAGATCGTCAATCAGTCATTATGAGTGCCTGAAAAAAACGATAACCGAAAATCGAGCTAGCAAGGCAGATGAAATTTGATATATTGTTACGGATTTCCTCCTACTATAAGTCGGGTTCGTTTACTCGTATAGTGGGTGTGTATGGTGTAGGAGATGAACAACAATGATAAGTCCTTTAGTAGACGACACAACTCAGACGACGTTTATTTACAGAACAGCACAAAGACAACAAATATTTAACTTACCGAGATAATATTTATTTACAGAAGGAAACTATATGCAACCAAGAACGCGCAGGAAGCAGACCACAATAACAGCAGTAATCCACACGCAGAAATTCCGTAGTGACAAAGTCCACAGCACACAAAGCTTCCTGGCAGGATTCAGCAGAAGGGGGAATCTTTGAGGGATTCTGTTTACGTTCAAGTAGGTATCTCCCGAACAGGCTGAAACTACTCCTCTGTCTCCTCTTGCTTTCGCTACTGACTCAATACTTCACACAACGAAACTACTTCTCAGCTCAGAACTGCTCCGTTCCCGACGATTGCACAACGGGCTACAACAACCAACACAAGCTTCAACAGAATACGGCACACACAGCAATTCAGCATTCCGTCATTGCTTCGGTATTCTCCCGGAGACTACTCCACTCAGGACTCCTCTTAAAGACCTCTCAATTCAGGTCTACTTGATTTCACCACACCACCATCTTCAGATTGCTGACCTTATATAGCAGAGGGAGGAGGGGCTAAAACATTCTGAACCAATCAGGAGTATTATGGATGTATCTCGGTCCCCAGTGGATGGATCGGAAATATTCTTGAAGTTTCGAGTATTATCCATTTTGTCGCCAAAGTTACCAAATTTGTCACCAAATGGTTGTCAAGCTCTGTGATCTCTGATGTGACACCCGGCCACCGTTCAAAACAGATGACTGTAAATCAGTTCTTCCTAACGATGACATTATTAGCTCAGGGAAGCAAAATTACAGGCTCATAACAATATCATTTCTTCACCAATATTGGAGATATTGGTTCATTTTAGATCAAATCTACCATCCAGTGGCCTCATCAAAACTGTTTGCCATAATACCTATTCGTATTTATGTGAAAGCGTGGATCAAACTTGCAAAAAGTTTGATCTATATATTTGGATATATTATTTTCACATCAAAAGTGATGATGAAATTAAAAAGTAATCATTCGCAAAGAAGAAATAAGAAATTCAAGAGCGCATGCAATTTCTTTAAGCAAAGAATTTACCCTACACAAGACGGAACATTTCGTAGAAATGCATAAGAAAATTGAGAAAAATCTACAAATTTGTTATAATTGTATTGTTTATCATTCTTAAACGCAAAGTTTAGAGAAAGTATTGTAGTCGTCAAAACATTCGAATTCAAGATGTTGACAAACCGTCATGTTTTAGACCTCCCTGACTTCAAAAACCATTTTTAAAAAATTGCCGGTCTGTTTGCCAAAGATAATCCAAAAACATTTTGAGCTAGAGGAATGATTTTGATGTAGTACATTTACACCAAATATATCGGATTTTATGCAAAATCTGTTCAGAGGAAGTTTGCTTATCCTACTGTTCGAATATGAGTTAAATGGAAAACTGCAAAACGAAGAAAGCAAGATGATTAAATTAAGAACATCTATATCATTTTCAGCGTAAAATAACAAAACGCAGTTAAAAGGACAATTCCAAAATGAAGAAAGCAAGATGATTAAATTAGGAACATTTATACCATTTTCAGCAAAAATAACCAAAACGCAGTTATTAAAGTTTTCATAGAAATTGAACAGGAATTGTTCGATCTATATTTTCATGTAAACGCGATAACTCAACAGAGCAATCACTTAAATACACCAAATTATATGCAGGATTTTGTTATTACGTGCCATTTTATGTCAAATTATGGTTTCAAAAGCACACCAAAGATCCCAAGAAAGATTCAATAAAAGTGCTCAATTCATGTAAAAAGTTAATATTTCATAGCTACTCTACGCAATGCCATTAAAAGGCATTCTCCTTTATTAATGAAAATGCAGAAAATTTGGGGGGGGGGCACAACTGCCATCTAATCATCACCACTACAGCTGTAGCCATGAAGAAACGAAGAATATTTACGAAATGACGCTTTATTCAGTCAGGAATTTTACAAGTCGATTTGGTAAAAGCTCTCGCCTCTTACTTGAACTGCTGCTCTTTCTTTTCTTCGGCCAGTTTCTGTCTCTCTTCCTCCTTCTGCATCTTCAGCTCCTTGTATCGACTGAGCATGCGCGAAGTCTTAGTCTCTTCGTCCTCGTGTTGAGACAGGGACTCCTTCAGGTACATGTCTTCTTCTGATTTCAGCAGTTCAGCCAATCTGGAAAGTAAAATGAAATTTTTAAAATCCCTTTCGGTAAGCTGAAAGGCAAAGATAAATTCATTTATATATGAGTTTTTTTCTCGCAACATAATTTTTTTTATATTAGGAACATTCAATATTGCAGCTTGAAAATCACATTCAATACGGCAGACGTTTTCAACCCTTAACTTCCAAGGTACTACAGTTATTGAAAAAAAACTTTAAATGACTTTACAGTCTCTACAATCACTAATTGATAACGTGAATTAAAAAGGATTACATAATTCTAAATAAAAACAAAAATGGAAAAGCCTATTTACTTCAATTTTGTAGAATAATTTCATAGAGTAATGTAAATCATTACAATATCAAAACAGTAAACATAATAATTAATTAATTGATTAACATGTAAAAAAAATTCAATAACCAAAGTAACCAGTTTTTAAATTCGATACGAAGTCTTACACCAAAAGCATAGATCAGTATTAGATTCTTTAAAAATGTCATCAAAAGAGATTTTGTTCCTCTCTCCGCTTATCTGCGTATTCTTATGATTAGAACGAATCCTTTATTTTCCAGTGCATGTACATAAAGGAATAAGTTATTGATATTTCCCTTCAAAAAGAAAGAATAAAAATAGATTTTCTTTTATGTAGATTCTATTAATCATAAAAAATTACTGCATCTTATGATAAATAAGTGCATATTTATTTCATCAATGCTTTTATTTTATTTTACAACAACAAAAAATTTCAAATCTCAGCCACAACACGTAATTTATTAGAGTAGCCTTAATACTGTTACAAGCCTGTAATTTTTTTCCCAGCATGAATAGTGTCATCGTAAGAAAGACCGTTTTTCGATCAGCGCTGTGAGTCAGTGATCTCAGAGCTTGGCGACCATTAGGCGACAAAATAAATAATGCTGAAAACTTTGAGAATTTTTACGATCCATCCAATAGAAACTGAGATGTGCCCTGATTGGCTCGGTTCGCGTCAAGAACTATAAAAGGCCAGCAGTCTCAATCTGCAGCGGTGAGGCCGCACTTTATTTATCTTAAAAAGAAGTTTCGAGACCTAACACGTAAATTCTTTCCCTTAATTTCTCGAGACTCTAAAATGCATAGGGATTACAAAATGCTTATTTACTCTGCCTACCTGCGTCCAGTATTAACGTACGCTTGTCCGGCTTGGGGATATGCTGTAAAATCTAACTTAAGAATTATAGAATTACAACAAAATAACTTAATTAGAAGATTCTGCAAATGCCGCTGGTACATGCCAAACACTAACATGTACAAAGCTCTTAATTTCCCCCCTCTTAAAGAATTCATTAAAAAACTGGATAAAACCTTTTTCCAACATCTTGATACGCACGACAACGAAGCCATCATAAATATACCTAAATACTCCCCTGACCCCAAAATTAGAAGGCCACGTAATATATTGCTCTAACCCTACCTACTCTAATATCTAACTCTTTAAAATTAATTGCTTATCAATATTTAAATACAGCATATTCCCACTCCAAGTTACACTTTTCTCTAAACATCCTGACTGCTAACTGAGTCCTCTATTACCTTCCTGTGAATAGCTGCTTTCTGATTGGCTACACGAAGTAGCACACTGGATCCAGATCCCCTAGCTAACTACGAGCTTTTGGACTTCCTTCAGCGCACAGAGACGACTTCCACGCTTCACCAGCTGAACTACTCTGATTGGCTCTAAGAAGTCAGCTCCTGAATCCTAATCCTACCATTGGATGATGATCCTCCCACTCCCCGGGCCACGACAGACTTGCAGCTCACTTTACCTGGCTTCCACAGTCCATTATCTGACTCCTGCCATTCATTAACATCAGTTTGCATCGAAGCTGGCCACGGCATTTACCGAAAGTCAGGCCACTTCAAATTGCATCATTACCGGAGATCAAGCCCCAAACTTGAAGGGCTAGGTGCTCCGTTAACCACATCGTTACCGTTACCGTTCTGCAGCTGTGAATTGAAGCGTAGTTGGAGTAGTAGATTAGTAACAAGTCTTCGAGACGATAGTGAAGCAACGGCAGAGTGGCAGCGTTGGGTGAAACGAGTGCTAAATTGCTGTGTGCCGAGTCCAGTTGTCTACTTTGAAAAACGCACCGAGTCTTGTATATCGAGTAGCCAGTCGTATAGTAGCGAGTTGGGCGTTAAGCAAGGAAACAGTGAGAATTTCAGCTGTCTGGAGAGACTGTAGAACAAAACTCCTAGGATCCCCTCTGATACTGGATTCCATCTGGCAGCTTTGTGTGCTGTGGTTGATTACATTTTTTGGGCTACTGTAGAGTAGTGCTGTGTATTAACCTGTGTTCATCTCGGCTGTAATTATTTCTCGTCTACGTGCTCGCGTTCTTCGTGTAAATAAACGCAGTCATTGTTTTGCACTGTGGCCTGTTGATTTGGTTTCCATTCCATACACCCACTTCAAGCGAGCCCAGCATTGAGTTTATAATTGGCATATAGTTTTAATATTCATTAAAACTGTTTACGAATTACTAATTTTTTAATTAAAATCTCTTTAGTAAATATAACCATTATCAAATCTAAAATTTAATAATAAATATTTTTTTGATTAATTATTATTTAACTATGCAAAATTAATTTTGAGAAGGCATTACTTAAGTTTGCAAAAATTACCGCAAAGCAATATCGCACTTTAAATTATATCATTCTCGATGGTGAATGAACGTAAGTCGCTAAGATAGGATTTGAAATCGTTTGAAGGTCAGATTTCGTTATTTAATCCGAGAATTAAAATTGCGAAGTCGACTGGGATAGTAATCTTGCAGCTTCTAAGTAAGTGTTATCCAATAAATGCTCTTATCTAATATTCGGAAGCTGAACAAAAAACAATGATAATATAGAGCATCTGTTTTCTGAGATAGTCTAAATAAAGTTTTAGATGCATAGAACTGTGTTATATCTTTAGATGCCTTGTTATTTCCATCTTCACACAAGAATAATTTACTACTTATTACTAAACGATTCCCTAGATAGCAACCATCACCTAGTTAAATACGATAATCACAAAGAATAATTGACACTTGCGTTCACTTATTAATAAGTGCCATTTATGACCACCATATGGTTTTGTTTTCTGAAGCTTAGTTAAATTTGGTAAAATTGACTAGAATCTCTTAAATATACTGAGAATGTATATTTCTCGCTCATATAGTATCTTACTAATGTTTTCTCAAAGATCAATCTCATCAATCATGGATTTCTCATGGATCAAAAGTAATTAAATGCTTTTTTTACCCATAATATTAAGTCACTCTTTTTTATATTTTTATAAATGCCATCTGTTCGACAAAATTATAGGTGCATACGTTTTATTGAATTTTAAAAGCTGATTTTAGTTTTTATTTTCCCTAACTTCAAAAGAGCTATAATTAGGGCCATCAGCATTTTCCCACAGCAATTTCATCTCCTCTTCAGAGACATTCTGCTCAGTTTGTTTTCTGAAGCTTAGTTAAATTTGGTAAAATTGACTAGAATCTCTTAAATATACTGAGAATGTATATTTCTCGCTCATATAGTATCTTACTGATGTTTTCTCAAAGATCAATCTCATCAATCATGGATTTCTCATGGATCAAAAGTAATTAAATGCTTTTTTTTGCCCATAATATTAAGACACTCTTTTTAATATTTTTATAAATGCCATCTGTTCGACAAAATTATAGGTGCATACGTTTTATTGAATTTTAAAAGCTGATTTTAGTTTTTATTTTCCCTAACTTCAAAAGAGCTATAATTAAGGCCATCAGCATTTTCCCACAGCAATTTCATCTCCTCTTCAGAGACATTTTCACATTGTCATTGATTGATTGATTGAACAAATTTCTTCTCTTGTAAATGAGTCAAATCATACAAACAAAAAATAAACTTTGTAATATCGCAACTATTTTAATTCTTGAGCTCATATAGCACTATCAAGGAGTAAACGCAAATGCGGCTGAGTGCTTTTAAAACCTGACTAACCATAGTGCTAAAAACTATTGAAATGGTGCTTTTAGAATGCAATATGTAACTGTCCCTCCTTTTCTCCGTGCTTATAACTCTTATGGTTTAGGGTAATGAATTATTTAACCGTTACTAAAGTAAGACGTATTTTATCAGCGTTACTTTTGCATGAAGCTTAATGCATAAACGTGTTTTAACCGCTTTCCTCGCAAGGTTATTTTTTTTTTTTTTGAAAAAATTGCAAAACCTTTTACATTTTTTTAAAATTTAATTGCTAAGCACAAGAAAAAGGGGACAAAACAAAGTATGTAGGTTTTTATATGAATTTTTATGGGTGTGAAAGCATTTAGTTTTAATATTAGTTTACTATCCTAGTTATCTCGAGCGAATGAAAAAAAGTTAAATATTAGTCTCTTTATGATATGTTTTTAAACAAGGAACAACACAAAATGATACTAAAATGATACTACTCTCTAAACTATTATCTAGTCTCTTTTCTTACTGGTTTAATTCTGGAAGCTCTTTTACGGGAGCCCAGAATACACTGGCTCGTTGGACTTGATTTTTTTTTACAGTAGCAGGAATCACTGTCTTCATAATCACTTCTTCTTGCATACAGCCGACCACCCCGCCACCACTGAACGTAGCAGTATCGACAGGATTTGTTGTGGTCGACTGCTCTTCATAATCACTATCTGAGAAATCCTCGCTTTCGCTATCTTGCATTGTCGCCACTACTTTACTTTTTTTCAACGCAACTTTTTCATACATTACAAAACCTATACAATAGCGAAAACACGCTACCAGTCCCACTTAAATAACCGCGAAACCAGCCAAAGTTGGCAAACTGCCAGTCAAAGCTGACTGTTTCTTTTCATTTCCTACTGGAAGAGTGAAACTGTAATAATACAAATCGTACTGACAAATTCTGCTTCCCCGAGTTTTCTGTAGATAATAATTGACTGCAATATTTACGAACCCAAGATAACTCGGGATAAGCAGGCAAGACTCCAAGTTTTAGGCATTCTTGACTCTAATAAAAATATAAATTGTAATTATATTCATCTATCTGTGTGTAAATATAAATAAGGTCTATGAAAAACACAAAATTTTCAATTAAAATGAAAGGCATTTTATGAAAAACTACAATAAGAAAACTGTGTGTGGCTCATTAAAACAGAACGTTAGCGTTTTCGTATACAAGAGGGAAAAAATTCAAAAACACAAGAATCTAAATGGTTAAATTTTTACTCGAAATGTTTGTATCAAATTTTTTTATCTCCCACTAATTTTTGACCTTCTCAGTTTAAAAAAGAAATTAATAACCCCAAAAGGCATACAGAACTAAAACAGGAGAGACTAAATCAAAATGAGCATTCTATAGTGCAAACTAAACTTAAAACACTTTACAGTATTCTTTTAATCAAACTAAAAATCAAATAAAAGGCAACAAGGCAACCTAAATTCAAAAAAAAATGACGAAAGTGCTGAACAAACTAAACCCAAAACATAATATGAACATTCAGCATTTCAAAATAAAGCCAAAATTCACAAAGAAAACTCCACTGATAATTCAAAAAGATAATCAAAGCTCCACAGAGCTTTCGAATGCATGTGAACGCAATAAATCAAACACCCAAAAACATAAATAGATCAAATTTGGTCTGCGCCAGTTAAAATTGTAGTTCTGTTTCAGATTTTTATTTCAATTGACCAAAAAAACGATGCCAAAAGTCTACAATCGGTTTTCTGTCTCAGCAACGAAGCACAAAATACTCATATACGGAACTTGAAAATAAAAATCTGAGCACTCATAGTGCTCACGACATAGCCTAAGAATTCGATTTTTATGCAGAATATACTTAGAATTTCAATAAATGACTATACCCTTTTGTTTTTGGAAAACAAAAAATGTGGAAAACGCGCCTCCCCCTCCAAAAAAAGCACATCTATATAAAATAAGCAAATAAAAGCACGTTCAAAATAAACAAATAACCAGTGGGAGGGGTCTCTCTAAAACTTTTCCGCAATTAAAGTGTTAGACGAAAAACGAGTTTCATAGTATTAGCATGCAATGGTACGAAATATTAACTTTTGGAAAGAATTTAGCATTTTTACTGAATTCATCATTTGATCCTTGGCTAGTTTTTTAGTGATAAAATCTCTGGCATGAGATTGATAGAATCAAAAAATCAAATTTGTTTTTTAAATACGTTTTTTTTTTCACTCTAATGAAACAAAAATTTGACCCAAAATTACGCTTATAGTCACGAATTCCATACCAAACTTGATGCATTTAAATAACACTGTTTCAGAGTTGTCGCACTTAATGTTTCTAACAGTCAATCGGCAAACAAGCAATCAATCCCTGTTGGATTTTGCTCGAAATTCGATAAGTGTCTATTGTTGTTGCTGTCTATGGCATTTGTCATAGACAAGCTTGCTGACGAAGGGAACTATTCGAATTTGAGCTGAGTTTACGCAGTGCTTCTGAGAGTAAAAGTCCCTGAGCACTCTAGGGCAGAAATCTGATTTCTAGCTCATGTGAAGATGACACTCACACACTCGCTTGAAAGCCTCTTTTTACAGAGAGGGGGGGGGGTTCTTTCACTTACCTCACTGATAGAACACAGGATAAAAAGGAACTATGTCTGAACCAGGAACGCCCAAATCACGGGGAAGATGCTCTGCCCCTAGGCCAGTACGCTGGCAAAAAAATTTAGTAAACTTTTTATGTTGTTATTGCTTATCCCCCTTGGATTGAACACCAATTCAAACCAAGCCCAAGAGATCGGAGAAAGAAGGGGGGGCTGTAGTTTCTGAGGGGAAAGACCCCTGAGCCCCCGAGAGTTGACATCTGACTTTAGCTCATGTGGAGAGGGTATTCACGCACTCGATTGCACAATAGGTGCCTAAACTACAAATGTTAATTATGCGTTCCGATTTTTGTCTATCAGGATCTATTCGTTTCGTTGATATTGTATTGGGTCGTTCGGAAAGTCATTTCGTATTTTTGTGTCAAAATGAAAAGAAATTTTCGTTTAATGAATAAATTATTTATTAAATTATAAAATTGCCATTCTGGTCTAATACCTTTTGCCATTCTGGTCTAATACCTTTGGGTAGTAACATGATTACACGCTCATAAAAGTTTTGGTCTTTGCTGTAAAAAAAACTGATCGAGGTGGTTTTTGGCCTCCTCATTTGAAGGAAAAATTTTGCAAATCAGTTCTGATACTGATGTACTGTTAATACATCTTCTCCACACATATTAGCTAATTTATTTCTGGCTTGAACAGCATTTTTACCTTTTATAGCAAAAAAGAAAAAAATGACGAAAATGCTGTTTATTGCTCTCCATATTTAAAAGGGCACCATCCAAAAACTACTGCGAAGAATCAGCTGGACTTTTTCTCACTCAAGCCTTGCTATATCAGCTCTTAAAACATAAAATGATTTTGAGGTTTAAGTATGAAATCGGGTGCGAAAAATGCAATTAAATCCTTTGTCAGGAAAAAACGAAATTACTTTCCGAACAACCTAATATCTAATTATTTTCAAAGAGCCGAACGGATAGACTTCCACTAAACGAAATTAAATAGAAATCTGCGATTTCAGTATAAGGCAATAAGCCAAATTTAACCCGACCAACTCAACAGTTTCTGGGTGATGTTTGTCACAGACAGACAGATGGATAATATTCGCCCTCCCCCCCCCAAAAAAAAAATTCTCTTACTCAGTAAGATCTAAAATTTAAAAATTCGTCAAAATCTCGAGTTTATTTATTAACAATTCCTGTATACTACGTAAACAGGAATTTACGTACATATATGGGGAAGTAGAAATTGAGCATTTTGATATCATCAAAATGCAACCGATCCTTGAAAATAAGAAAATAGTTACAGCAATGCAAATGCAGATGTAACGTAAAAGAGCCACATATAGACAGACGGATAATATTCCCCTCTAAAAAAATTTCAAATTCAGTGAGATCTAAAACGTAAAAATCTGTAAAAATTTCGTGGGTTTTTTTTTTCTATTTCTGTGTACTACGTATATGGGAAAGTAGAAATTGAACATTTTGATATCATCGAAATGCAACCCATCTTTGAAAGTAACAAACAAAATAGTTTGAATGCAGATGTAACGTAAAAGAAAACAGAATGCTATAACCTATGAAATCTCATAAACATGGTTGCACATGTGATCCTTATTTCAAATCAAATGACAAATGCAGAACTGAAAGTTTGAAATTAAATCAGCACAGCTAAATATCCTCTCATTGAGCAGATATAAATGTTTTTTTGTTAAAGTCCTATTCGTCTAATGATTGTTGAAAACAGAAAAGGCTAACGTGTAATTAAATTTGAAAGATAATGCAACACCCATTTAAAAATTTATTTTGAGACAGAAAATTACAATTATTTTTAACGCTTTCCCTGAATACCTTTGTTTTTACTCTCAAAACCATTTCAATTTCATATTTAAATAATTAGAAGTGAAACTAAGAATCCATTTCATTTCTAACTTTAGTAATTAGAATGAATTAATTATAGATTTCCTTTTAATAGAGCTTAACAGTTGAAATTGAACTCAAAAATAATGTAAATATTATTTTCATTATTTTTAAGTATTCTTTTTTATGTATAAAAAAACCGATTTCCTTTAATTTGAAATACATTAAAATATTATTTTAAAGTCTTTTTGGTATGGTATTCTCTGCTTTTAATGCATAGTTGTTAATTTAGACAATTCTGATTAACTAAAAAAAATTAGTTTTTTCTCCTTTGCTTGCAAGAAATATTCCTAACAATAAACTGACAATTTAAATAGCTATAAATAATATAAAAACAATAAACTGGTTGAAAAGTATTTAAATTTTACTTATAATATTAACTGATAAATATTTATTGATAGCAGCATCTTTTCATCAATTGATATACATTTTCAAGATAAGAAACTAAACTAATATCGAAATCTACAAGTGATATGAGAACTAGATAAGCTTCCACAGTATGGTGGTTCATTCTCACTACACAGACGGTTTCAAAAAGGATGCGTGGTCGGCTATCTTCTTCTACCGATAACGGAAATAACTTCACATAGAATCAATTATACCGTGGCCGGTGATGGCTCATAGGATTCAATCTCAGTTCCAATCAATGCTGCCTCGGTAGTACAGTCATTGAGATTTATCTGTGTGCCTCGAGACAGGTCAAAGTCAACTACTGATACCAGCTACTTAGTAACCGATGATGGAAAGAACCTCCCAGGATATTAGTTATACCGTGACCGGTGATGACCTGTAGGATTTCAGCCATGCTGTCTCAGCAGTCCGATCAATCAGATTTATCAGCGTGTCTCAGAGCAGGACAGAGTCGTCAACTAATGATGCCAACTACTTAGCAACTGATGACGGAAAGAATCTTCCACGGGATAGATTATACAGTGGCCGGTGATGACCTTTAAGATTCCCCCTCAGTTCCGACCAATGCTAAGGCGGCAGTCTGGTCAATCAGATTTATCCTCGTGCCTCAGGACAGGTCGCAGTGGTCAACTACTGACATCAGTTATTTATCAAATTGCAATGTATTCACATTAAAATGAAGAAAAAATTGTGTCCCTAGCCGATATTAAATTAAAGCCAGCAATAAACCAAAATTGTATTGGCTAATAATAGTTATAAAATATAGAACTTTAATATGAATCTAGCATTTTTACTAAATCTATGATACAAATACACTTTCTGGGCAGCTTTTTACACAACTGATTTGAATAAAAATTTGACACAAAGCTATAGTTGTAGTCTGAAGGTCATTTACGGAATTTCTTTTATTTAAATAATTGCTTTTATGATTTACTATGTTTACCTGAATGTGAAGTATAGATTGATATACAGCTAATCATGTGACAAATTTAATGCCCAAATTTATAAGAATCTGCATTTAATAAACTAACTCCTATAGGGAATGCTACCTATCTATATTTTATATAAGGGGTGATCAAAAAAACAGTTTACAAGGCAAAGGAAAAATACTTTATTAACAGGATACGTTAATTAAGAGACATATGTGGCAGCAACTTCTCTACATATTCACCAAACCTGTTGAGGCATCACACCATTGGACCAATTTGTTTGATCCGCCTTGGTAATTATCAGATCTCTGGCTGTTGAGCCAGTTCTCGGCTCCTTTTTGAACATCACCGTCTGATATGAACCTTGTTTCAGATAAAAGTTTCTTCGATGCCGGGTAAAGGATATACTGGGAGAAAAATCGGGGCTGTATGAGGGTTGACTCCAGACCTCCCACCTAAATTTTTCCAGAAATCTCTCTATCCACTTCAAAAGAACGACACCATTTTGCCACCTGTTGCCTACTCATTGATTTTCTAACCGTACACTTCAATGATTTATCAATGAATGTCCGTCGGGGATACATTCTTGCTCCATAGAAATCATATCATGGCTCATGCCCCTGTACGAGACATGCCTCTTTCTAGACATCATGTCATTGCTGTCATTGTTCCAGGTTTCAGTACGAACAATATCTGCTTGAAGACCTGTCTAAGACAACTAGCACCATCTGTCTCTACTCTGGATAACAATATTCCCATCCACAATTTCTTCTTTCCAAATACTGTTTCTGGTAATTTTTTTATTGGATCTCCCCTCGCATTAAGTAATCATCATGTTTACTTGTACTTGAGTAACCAGATAGACATCCACTGAGTAGATACTGTTGAAAATCTGTTTCATCTCTAGAATTTTTATATGAAAACTAAATATTCAGTGTTATACTTTTTTATCTCAGTGTTATAATTTTCTTATCATATTAACAGACAGACAGAAAAAAAAATTAAAAAAACTTTTTAAAATTTTAGGGAGATGTGAAATGTAGAGATGCAAAAAAACTCGAGTTCGAACTTTCTGGAGATAACACAATATTATCTATAATTCGCATACAAGATAATAAAAAATATAGTTAAAAAAATGTAATTGTAAAAAACGTTAAAACAAGTAACATAAAAAATTAAATTAAATTCCTACTTACGTCAATAAATAAAAATTTTATTTTAGTAACTCTTTAGTAAATAATTATCAATAAAATCATTGAGTGAAAAAAAATTTAAATTTTCGCAAGATTTGAACTTGATTCTTCAAGTGAAAAATATATTTTACTACTTGAGCTACTGCATGCTAATTTCAAAAATCATTCCTAACTGCTAAAACTCTATTCAAAGTATCAAAAATTAATTAAATTTAATTAATGAATTAATATTTGAAAAAGACTGCATTAACATCAAGTGTCAACCACTACAAGATTTTAAAAATGTATTTGAAATTGAGTGGATGAATAAAAAGTATTTTATTAACGATACATATACATATAGTGAGAGTGAGAAATAATAATCGATATTGAAAAAAAAGATATCGCTCTAAATATCATTTTTAAAAATGTGACTACCGAATATGGTCTGATATCTTAATATTTTTAGATGATTTTCATCATCACAAATGCCATTAAATTATTTTTATGACCTATTATCGATCATGATTTAAGCTTTTTTTTTTCGGAGGAGAATGTGTAACTTTTCCTTAAGTCAACCCCACCAATTTTCAAAGTGCTTCCGCGTGTAGGTTGCACAACACCTACGGAATTTTGTGAATTTTCCTTGTAGGAACCTCGTCAATATATGTTTCTCTTTCGGAATGTAGGTTAAACACATAAATGGAAGAAGAAAATTTCCATCTTTTTTTTAAACTTATTAGTATTTATTTAAAAGAAGACGACGAGTCCGATATTGTTTTGAAATTTTCTATGCTTAAAATAAAGATGAAAGTGTTTGTATGTCCCCTATTTCGGTTC